>JAGKTI010009208.1:10280-22276 GCA_018397915.1 Birgus latro | reverse complement strand
ATTGATTTATATTTTTATTGATTAATTTTTTAGTGATTTATTTTTTAGTGATTTATTTTTTCAATTAATTTATTTATTTATTTTCAAATTTAAATTTATATACATACTCATATATAATATACACATAAAGTACGGTAATACCCACGGTGTTTCCTTCTTTAAAAAAAAAAATCCAGATGAACATATTGAAAACTTTATATTTTACTGTTACTTTATAACCTTCATACCTTTACTCCAGAAAGAAAGAGAGAGAGAGAGAGAGAGAGAGAGAGAGAGAGAGGCACCTGATAGGTAAAGAAGTTAATCTTAACAGCTTAAGAGCAACTTTGGTCATCATATTGACTCAAAACCTCTCTCACACACCTCCCACCCCACCACCCACCAATCACATGCATTTAGGTGGGCAGAGAGTCGTATCCCCATCCCATTCGAAGGGAGGAGCATCTCTGCCGGGTCTCCGTACACAGAGTATAGTCAGTCCTCCCCCTCGATGGCCTCAGGCAAACCCACCCTTCATTTTTCGTGGCCTACAGGCCGGTCATACCTTATCTATCCCACCCCAATCTTCTGTTGCCACTTCCCCTATCTCCCCTGTCCCTCCATGGCTTGACCTTTCCACCATGGTTTCCCCAGACCTCCCCATCCCACTTCGAAAGTCCTCTGATGATTTGTTGGCCCACCAGATTTTCTATCGTATGGCTACCTCACTCTATGGAGCCTTCTTTTGAATCTTTACCGATGGTTCATATTCCCCTCCCACCTCCTATGCCTCAGCAGTCTACTTTGAAGACCTTTCCCTCTGCCAGACCTGGACCCTATCTGGACCCCACTCTGTCTTTACTACAGAAATATACGCCATCCTCCAAGCACTGACCTTCGTAAAACGCCGTTTGCAGTTCCAACCAGTAGTGCTTTACACTGATTTCCAATCATCTTTACACCTCCTCTTCTCCAGTCAGCCATCCTCCCATGTGCAACTAGTCCATGCATTTCACTCCCTTCTTGTCTTTTTTGCCTCTCCTCCCTGGACTGTGCACCTTCAGTGGGTCCCTTCACATGCTGGCATTCGCAGCAATGAAACTGTGGACCACGCAGCTCAGCAAGCCCTCCACTCCCAAAATCTCACTCATCTAGACCCGGATCCTGCTGCTCTCCACTCCCATATCCGACAGGCCTCTTTGGGAGTAGTCCCTCTCCTATGATCTAGATGCAACCTCTCTAGGATGTGCCTGTGCTGATGCAGCAACTCACCCCTGGGTCCACCATCCCTGTCACCAATTGGACGTGGCCCTCACCCACCTGCGCATTGGCCACACTGGTCTGACTGGCCACCTACACCATCTAGGTATTATAGAATTCCCATGGTGTCCCCATACCAAGGAGACTGTTGAGCACTTCCTTTTGTGGTGTCCCAAATTTCACTCCCACCGGGAGGCCCTCCAAGACCACTTGGCTATCCTTAGATACCCATGCCTCTCCCTCCCCCTCTTACTTGGTGGTGGCTCCAGTGACCCTGACACACATCTATAAGTAATGCATCTGCTGTGTGGATTCCTGCGACTGTCAGGGTAGCTCACCCGCCTGTGACCTAAGACCCTGCACCATCGGCTGAGGAAGGGCAGCGGGTCGAGTCTTCGACCGTGGCCCTTTATACGCAGAAGAAGAACACTGCAGGACATCATGAAGGCATGAGAGTAAATCTTGCAGCATGGGACTGAATATGGAGAGACATCCTGACAACTTGAATAGAAAATGATGGCCAGACACATGCTGAAGTGGTACAGTACCACCAGCAATAGAGAAGTGGTGTAATGATGCAGACAGTGAAGCTCAAGAATGATGGGATGGTGAAGTTTACTCAACACAAGACCATAACTGCCACTAACCACATCGGATTTACTGTACCAAGAAATTCTCCTTCTATTCTCTGTTAAGTTTATTCCCACAAGTATCTTCTCTTTTTTTCTGTCACTCATGCCTTGCCCACCCCCCCTCTCTCTCTCTCTCTCAGGTGTACTGCAATGTATGTACAGTATGGTGCAGTACAGTAATCAAGGCTCACTATAAGTTAGTTTCCCGTGTTAAATTGCTAGAATGATGAACTAAAAGCTATGCCGAGATTTTTTTTTTTTTTAATGCAAGGAAGAAGGACCCAAACGCCAGGGCCCGCATACTGTTCCTTCCAAGAAAAAGTAAAAACAATACAAAAGAGAGCCAAATTCAAGATCCGTTCATTTCGAGATGCCTGGACACACTTCGTTTGAAAGACTGGAGATCATAGGAAGTAGAGAATACAGACAGAGGAAGACAGTTCCAGAGTTGACCAGTTGCGTAAATGAAGGACTGGGAGTAATGGTTAACTCTTGCAGTAGAGAGTTGTACAGAAAAGGGATGAGAGTCTGTTGCTAGACGGGTACTACGTGCCCGTCGTAGAGGTGGAGGGATGCAAGCAGACAGTTCAGAGGAACAGTGACCATTGAAGTAGCAATAGAAGAGAGATAAAGATGCAACAGTGCGGCGAAGAGACAAAGGTTGAAGGGAATCAGTAACAGGAGGAGAGTTAATGAGACGAAAAGCCTTTGACTCCACCCTATTGAGAAGAGCTGCATGTGGGGAGCCTCCCCACACATGAGAGTTGTACTCCATACACGGGTGAATAAAACCCGTGTACAAGGTCAACAACTGTGCAGGGGTAAAGAAAGTTCGGAATCGGCTTAGCACACCTAATCTCTTGGAAGCAGATTTCACAAGAGATGTAATATGTTCTTTCCAAGACAAATCCTGAGAGAATTAAACCCCAAGCATGCTCAAGGATGATGCAGGACTGAGCTGGACATTATTAAACATTAGTGGGTAATCTTGAGGAAGATTTTGTTGGGTTGATAAGTGTAAGAACTGAGTTTTTGATGCATTAAAAATAACAAGATTATTTTTACCCCAGTCAGAGATACGAGCCAAGTCAGACATTAGGTGTGCCATAGCCTCATCCCATGTTTGCTGAAGTAACTGCTGAGATGGACGTTGTGGAAACTGAATGGAAAGGTGAAGCGTGAAATCATCACCATATGAGTGGATAGGGTTAGATGTACAGCTTAGAAGTTCATTGATGAATAAAAGGAAGAGAGTTGGTGATAGGACAGAGCCCTGAGGAACTCCACTGTTGATTAGGTCTAGGAGAAGAACGATGGCCGTCTACAACAGCAGCTATAGAACGACCAGAAAGGAAACTAGAGATGAAGGCACAGATAGGATAGAAACCATAGGAGGGCAGTTTGGAAATCAAAGATTTATGCCAGACTCGATCGAAAGCCTTTGAGATGTCAAGTGCAATGGCAAAGCTTTTGCCAAAGTCCCAAAAGGAGGATGACCAGGAGTCTGAAAGGTATGTGAGAAGATCGCCAGTGGAGCGTCCCTGACGGAACCTGTACTAACGATCAGAAAGAGGGTTGTGACAGGAAAGATGCTTTAAAATTTTTCTGTTAAGAACTGATTCGAAAACTTTTGAGACAGGATGTTAAAGCAATTGCACAATAGTTAGAGGGTTGGGAATGGTCACCCTTCTTTGGGACTGGCTGAATGAGAGCAAACTTCCAGCAAGAAGGAAAGGTACAAGTTGAGAGACAAAGGCGAAAGAGTTTACCTAGGCAGGGTGTAAGCACAGAAGCACAGTTTTTGAGGACAACAGGAGGGACTCCATCAGGCCCATATGCCTTGTTAATATTGAGGCTAGTGATGGCAAAAAATACATCAGGTGAAGAAATTTTAATGCCACTCATGAGGAAGTCTGAGGGGGGAAGTGATGGAGGAACAGCACCGGAATTGTCTAAGGTAGAATTGGAGGAGAAACTCTGAGCGAAGAGATCTGCTTTATCAGTAGAAGAAATACCTACCGAGCCATCAGAGTAGAAAAGAGGAGGGAAGGATGATGAGGTAAAGTTGTTAGAAAGGCTTTTGGCAAGGTGCCAAAAGGAGCAAGAAGAATTCGAGTTGGAGAGTTGGGAACATTTAGCACGGATGAAATTATTTTTAGCAGAGCAAAGAACAGACTTAGCACGATTCCGGGCAGAAATATAAAAAAGATGTGATTCAGGGGTGGATTGGCTCTTGTACATTTTAAACGCCCTCTCCTTATTGCAGACAGCATTAAAACAAGCGTGATTAAACCAAGGCTTTCTTGCGTTAGTCAGAGGATATAAGAAAAGAATGTATGCTTCCATGCCCGAGAGAATAACCTCCATAATGTACAAGGCACACTCAGATGGCTCCCGGCCATGGAAGCAATAATCATTCCAAGGAAAATCAAAGAAGGACTGCCTGAGGGCCTCCCAATCTGCAGCTCCAAAGTGCCACAGGCGGAGTTTCTTTGGAGGGTCCAAAGGCTGTACCGGAGAGATAGGACAGGTTAAGGTAATAAGGTTATGATCGAGGAGCCCATCGGAGAGAAAAGATTAACAGTGTAAGCAGAAGGATTAATTGTTAGGAAAAGGTCAAGCATGTTGGAACTCTCTCCAAGGCGGTCAGGGACACGGATAGGGTGCTGTACAAGCTGCTCTAGGTCAGGTCATTAAGGATAGAAAAGAAGTAGGCTTGTTCACCAGGTGGATCAATGAAAGGAAAGGAGAGCCAAAGGTGGTGATGAACATTGAAATCACCTAGAATGGAGATTTCACAGAAAGGAGAAATGTATAGAATGTGTCTCAGAAGTTTTCGAGTCCATCCTTAACAGAAAAATTTTAAAGCATCTTTCCTGTCACAACCTTCTTTCCGATCGTCAGTATGGGTTCCGTCAGGGATGCTCCACTGGCGATCTTCTCACATACCTTTCAGACTCCTGGTCATCCTCCTTTCGGGACTTTGGCGAAAGCTTTGCCATTGCACTTGACATTTCAAAGGCTTTCGATCGACTCTGGCATAAATCTTTAATTTCCAAACTGCCCTCTTATGGTTTCTATCCTTCTATCTGTGCCTTCATCTCTAGCTTCCTTTCTGGTCGTTCTATTTTTTTTTTTGTAGACGGCCATCGTTCTTCTCCTAGACCTATCAAAAGTGGTGTTCCTCAGGGCTCTGTCCTATCACCAACTCTTTTCCTTTTATTCATCAATGACCTTCTAAGTTGTACATCTAACCCTATCCACTCATATGCTGATGATTCCACCCTTCACCTTTCTATTCGGTTTCCGCAACGTCCATCTCAGCAGTTACTTCAACAAAAAAGGGATGAGGCTATGGCACACCTAATGTCTGACTTGGCTCATATCTCTGATTGGGGTAAAAATAATCTTGTTATTTTTAATGCACCAAAAACTCAGTTCTTACACTTATCAACCCGACAAAATCTTCCTCAGGATTACCCACTAATGTTTAATAATGAACAGTTATGTCCTGCATCATCCTTGAACATGCTTGGGGTTTCATTCTCTCAGGATTTGTCTTGGAAAGAACATATTACATCTCTTGTGAAATCTGCTTCCAAGAGATTAGGTGTGCTAAGCCGATTCCGAACTTTCTTTACCCCTGCACAGTTGTTGACCTTGTACACGGATTTTATTCACCCATGTATGGAATACAACTCTCATGTGTGGGGAGGCTCCCGACATGCAGCTCTTCTCAATAGGGTGGAGTCAAAAGCTTTTCGTCTCATTAACTTTCCTCCTCTTACTGATTCCCTTCAACCTTTGTCTCTTCGCCGCACTGCTGCATCTTTATCTCTCTTCTATCGCTACTTCAACGGTCACTGTTCCTCTGAACTGTCTGCTTGCATCCCTCCATCTCTACGACGGGCATGTAGTACTGGTCTAGCAACAAACTCTCATCCCTTTTTTGTACAACTCTCTAATGCAAGAGTTAACCGTTACTCCCAGTCCTTCATTTACGCAACTGGTCAACTCTGGAAATGTCTTCCTCTGTCTGTATTTCCTACTTCCTATGATCTCCAGTCTTTCAAACGCAGTGTGTCCAGGCATCTCGAAATGAACGGATCTTGAATTTGGCTCTCTTTTGTATTGTTTTTGCTGTTTCTTGGAAGGAACAGTATGCAGGCCTGTGGCCTTTAGTTCTTTCTTCCTTACATTTAAAAAAAAAAAAAAAAAAAACTGTACTCACCTTCCTATTTCTCATCACTGCTTTCAGTGAACTAACAACCTTCCATCCCTGCTGTACCCTTTCAAGTATTTCATCCCCAAAACTTCCATCCTTACTCATCACACTACCCAAGTACTTAAATGCACTCACATTCTCCATATCCTCACCATCCAACCTCACTGTGTATTCTGTGACTTCATTCCTCTAAAACACCTTAACTTTACTCTTGTTTACATTGACTTTCAGATTCCTCTTCTTACATACTGTCCCAAATTCATTCACCAAACCCTGCAACTCCCAATCATTTTCACTCAACAATACTGTATCATCAGCAAACAACAACACAGGAATCTTCCACATTCCACCCTCATTCATTAGAGCCACTCCCACATCCACTGCCCTACCTTGCATCTCCTTTACAACCCCATCTATGTATATATTAAACAGCCATGGATCACAAAACCCTGTTTCAGTCCCAAATTCAAATAAAAGAACTCACTCAGCTCACCATCCACTCACACAGTAGCCCTAGCTCCTTCATACATACTCTTCACAGCACTCAACAATTTCCCCTCCACTCCATATATTCTTAATACCTTCCACATACCTTGCCACCATCCACTCACACAGTAGCCCTAGCTCCTTCATACATACTCTTCACAGCACTCAACAATTTCCCCTCCAATCCATATATTCTTAATACCTTCCACATACCTTGCCTATCTACTCTGTCATAAGCTTTCTCCAAGTCCATGAAGGCAGCATACATTTTCTTTCCCATCTCTAGATACTTCTCCACTAAACACCTTAGAACAAATATCTCATCTACACACCCTTCTCCCTTCCTAAATCTCCCTTGTTATTCTCCAACTAACTCCTCTGTTATATGCCTAACCCAATCAATAAGTATTCTACCATATATTTTTCCAGTCACATTAAGAAGGTAAATACCCCTGTGGTTACCACATACTTCTCTCTCCCCTTTTCCTTTATATAAAGGAACAATTATACCTGATTTCCAGTCCTCTGGAACCCTTCCCTCTTCTCAAGCCAATCTACACAACTTCCATATCCACTCCACAACAATCTCACCCCCATACTTCAGCATTTCATCACACACTCCATCAATTCCTGGGGCCTTTCCCATCTTGATCTTCTTCATTGCTTCCAATACTTCTGCCCTACTGATCTCTTCCTCCCTCCTCTCACTTCTTCTCCCAGTCATTCCCCAACCACTTACACTCGCCCTGCTCTCACTCTTTACATTCAACAAATTCTCAAAGTGCTCTTTCCACCTCCTCAACTTCTCTCTCTTCTCCACAAGCAATCTATTATTCCCATCTTTCACTCCCCTACTATATCCCCTCTCACACTGTCTTACTTTCTTTACCTCCTTCCAAAACAATTTCTTACTCTCCCTCCATTTTACACTCAGACTCGTCCCAAACTGCTCATCCACATTCTTCTTACTCTCCTTCACCAATCTCTTCACCCCTCTTTTCTAGCTCACATATACCTCTCTCTTCTCTCTCGCATCTTCTCCCCTACTTCTGCTCGTTAGCCATTCACTATATGCCTTCTTCTTTTGTTCCACAGCTCGTTTCATCGCATCATTCCACCATGCTGTCCCATGCACACTCCTGCATCTCCTCCTCACCCCACAAACCACCTCACACGCTATGCCTCTCTTCTGTGAAAATCTTACATACATCTTCCACCCTTTCCATCTGCTCTAACACATACCTTCCCAATCTTTCTTCCACTGTGCTCTTATACTCTGCCATTTTCTCACTATCTTGTAACTTCTCCACTCTTCTCACAGGAGCTATTTCCTCCTGTCTTCCCCTTGGTCTCTTCACCCACTTTCTTTGCAGCCTTACCTTGGCAATCACTAAGTGATGGTGAGATATTCCATTCACCCACCCTCTCCACACTCTTGCATCCAACACTTGTCTTCTCATTCGCTCATCCACACACACGTAATCTATCATTGCCTTTCGTTCTACAAGTTCACCATCCATCCTCCTCATGACTCTCCATGTATACCTGTGGATCATCTTGTGCCGAAAGTAGGTGTACCAGCACAGGTGTCCACTAAGGCACTACCATTCCCATCCACCTCAGCTGGCACACCCCACTGACCAACCCCTCCATCCACTCATACATTCCCAACATTGCCATTCATGTCTCCAATCAAAAACACTCTCTCAAACTTTTCCATACATGCTTCTACACTAATAATAATAATAATAATACCACTAATAATAACTAATTATAATAAAGGTGCATAGCACAGTGAACAAAGATCAAATGAGCACGCACACACACACACAATGTACAGGCTGTAGCACGGGCCGAACAGGGTAGTACTCCCGAGGGAAATGGGAATGATGGTGATAGAGAGAGCTGGAGCTCCTGTTTCACTAGCTACCTAACCTAACCATCCCCCTTTGCTGACCTTTTCAGTGTGACAGTAACATGGAGAGTAGACCAGCATACTCTCCCAAACATTTCTTCTAACTATCCTATGCACTACACCACATGCGCTTTACATATTACACAACGTATCCCGCTACGTTACGGGGGTTGACGCCAGCAAGGGCATGCGGCCGGAAAACTTTGCCCCCGCTACCTAGTGGCGGACTTTGGGGGGAGGCTTGACTGGGGTTCCGCCGGCATAGATCATGGGTCCGGGGCGAGATGGAGCTCGAACCTGTGCTAGAGGGTACAGGGCATTGCGGTTCCCAGGCTGCCGCTTCCGCTCAATAGAGAGGGGCCCGAACCTGGGAGTAGCGCCCCAGGAGGCTGACCTATCAGTGGGTGTATAATGGCGGGGCAGTTGCAGTGCCAAGCCGCGCTGCGAGGGTGTCCCTGCAGCTGTCCTGGCAGGGTGCCCCGAGCCCATTACCACAGCCACTGGTAAGCTGGTGGGCTAGGGGTCCCAGATCCATTGCCTGGACCTGGGACTGTGCAATGGGTCGGGCCTTTGGAATGTTTACCCCCCTTTACCTTACCGACTATGAACTACAAATACAAGCACCGAAGCAAGCCTGAGGACAGCAAATCACCCAGGGGGTTTAGGGTGGGTTCGTGGAATGTGGGAAGTTTGAGAGGAAGAGCAGGGGAAGTCGTTGAGGCATTCAGTAGGAGATGGGTGGATGTGGCATGTTTGCAGGAAGTCCGGTACAGGGGTGGATCAGCCAGAAAGATTGTTGGGAAGGGTTGCTACTATAAGTTGTTTTGGGAGGGGGGAACTGACGGATATGGGGGTGTGGGTGTGTTGGTTGCAGAGAAATGGGTGGAATATGTCATGAATGTTATGAGAGTAAGTGATAGGATATTAGTAGTGAAAATTTTGATCGGGCAGAAAATGATTTCAGTTATATCGGCATATGCTCCACAGGTAGGATTGGATGACGCAGAGAAGGATAGATTTTGGGATGATTTAATACGTGTAGTAAGTGGTATGGGTGATGATGAGGTAGTGGTTCTGGGAGGGGATTTAAATGGTCATGTGGGTGAAGCAGCTCAAGGTTATGAAGGAGTCCATGAAGGATGTGCATATGATGTGAGGAATGGGGAAGGGGAAAGAATACTCGAGTTTGGGGAGGCTATGGATATGATTGTGTGCAACACACATTTTAGGAAAAGAATCAACCAGTTGATTACGTATGAGTCCGGAGGAATTAGTAGTCAGATAGATTATTTTCTGGTCAGGAGGGTTGATAGAAGATTAATGAGGGATGTTAAAGATATAGGAAGCGAGGAGTGTGTGCAGCAGCACAGGACGTATGTACCTAGGAGGAAAATATGGAAGCTGGGAAACCAATCAGTATGGGATGCCTTTTATAGTGAGATGAGGAGAGTGGTGGCTGAACAGGAACCCGTAGATAGAGGCGTTAATGAAAAGTATAGAGCCCTTAAGAACAACCTCTTGAGAGTTAAAGTGCAATATGCGGTTGGACAAGAGGCCCACCAAGACATAAAGTAACTTGGTGGTGGGATGAGGATGTAGAAGCTGCAGTTAAGGAGAAAAGAAGGCTTTTCTGGGAATGGAAGAGGGGTCGTAACAGGGAGGAGTACTTGGCTGCCAAGCGCAGGGCTAGAAGAGAGGTATACAGGGCAAAGTCTGAGTCACAGAGACTTTTACTTGATAATCTAAATCATGGAGAAAGGAAAAATATGATTTTTAGGGTGGCAAATCAGGTGAAGAGGGATAATCGGGACATTGTAGGCGAGCAGTGTGTGAAGAATGATGATGGAGGGGTAGTGGTGAACAGTGAGGATATTAAAGATGAATGGAGAGAGCATTATAGCCGGTTGTTGAATGAGGAATTTGATTGGGATAGAGAAGGTTTGGAGCCAGCTGATCCAGTGTTTGGTCCTTGGCCTTTGATTGACGCTGCTACTGTGAGTCAGGCAATAGGCAGGATGCAGGTGGGGAAGGCGGCAGGTGTGTCTGGGTTGACTGCTGAAATGTTGAAGGCCTCAGGAGATACTGGGGTGAGGTTAATCACTGACCTGATAAATATGATTATATATGAGTGTGTTGTCCCAGATGATTGGCTGAAGAGTGTAACTGTATATGAGTACAAAGGAAAGGATGATGCCCTGGAAAGGGAAAATTACTGAGCTATAAAGCTCTTAGATCAGATAATGAAAGTAATGGAGAGAGTTCTAGAAGGTATGATTAGAGAAAGAGTGAATATCGATGAGATGCAGTTTGGGTTTATGCCAGGCAGGGGGACCACTGATGCCATATTCATTGTTCGACAGCTTCAGGAAAAATATATTGGAAAGAAAAGGGAATTGTATTTTGTTTTTGTTGATTTGGAAAAGGCCTTTGACAGAGTTCCTAGAGAGGTGGTGAAGTGGGCAATGAGAAACCTAGGGTTGGAAGAGTGGCTGGTTAGGGTGGTTATGGCCATGTAAATGGGTGCTCGCACCCAGGTAAGAGTGAATGAGCTTTGAGTGATGAGTTTTCTGTGAATGTTGGTGTGCATCAGGGGTCAGTTTTGAGTCCATTGTTGTTTATCATGGTGCTTGAAGCCCTCTCACATGACTTCAGAGATGGACTACCATGGGAGATGTTGTATGCTGATGATTTGGTGTTGATTGCAGAGAATGAAAAGGAGGCGGAGGAAAGATTTAAGAAGTGGAGAGATGGTATGGGGTACAAGAACTTAAGGGTAAATGCAAATAAAACAAAAGTGATGATATCTAGGGTTGGTGGTAGTACAATCAGAGGAGAGGGAAAGTGGCCATGTGCAGTTTGCCACAAGGGTGTGGGAAGTACAGTAAGACCTCACTATAACGGACTAAATGGGGCTCAGGCCAGTCCGAAATATGCGAAATTCCGATAAAAGCAACATCCGGACTTACCCCTGCTAATCCGGACTTTTTCCGATATATCAGACATTAGTCCAGATTGCATCGGTAGTTTTCACCACCATTGCAGTATTGTACTGTGTTTTACCTTCACTACATTAATCAAATGGTATAATAATACTGTACTGTGCACTGAAAAACATGTCTTTTACTTGTCTTATTGTGGTGAACATAGCTGAAGTTGTCAGGCAGTCCGGACTGCTTTCTGGCTATATCGAACTTTTTCCGATATATAGGAGTTTAGTCCGGTAGCTCCTCGAGTCCGATAAAAGCAAATTCCAGTCTACTGAAGTCCGTTATATCGAGGTTTTACTGTAATTCCATCTTCTGTAGTGTTTGTGATAAGAGGGTGCAAAAAAGATGCAGTGGTATTAGAGGCAGACTGCGAGATAATGCTGATTTCATGTGTGTGGCGTGTCGGGGAGAGCAGGTGGAGATTGTTAGGCGTGAGAGGGTTGAACTTACAGGTGAGTCTCTTGAGTGTGTGGAGGAGTTTTGTTATTTGGGAGACATGTTATGTGCCAGAG
>JAGKTI010009207.1:8220-31530 GCA_018397915.1 Birgus latro | reverse complement strand
CCATCTTTTGAACTGGAGATCCTGACACAGTTTTGCTATGGTCCATCCTTTGAACTGGAGATCCTGACACAGTTTTGCTATGATCCATCTTTTGAACTGGAGACCCTGATATATTACCAGTACAAGGAGATCCTACTACAGTTTTTCTACAGCCCTTCTTCATACTATGATAAGATCCCAATACAGATTTGCTGAGATCTGTTGTCTGAAATTGAGACTTTGACTGAGTTTTATCAAGGGTCACCTTTATAACTCCAGGAGACTGTGATAAAGCCTTCCTCAATATGGGCTGTGCAGATGTATCAGAGGCAGGATGTTCTGACAGGATGAGACTGGGTTGCTTTGTAACTGTGTAACTGGGTGGCTTTGTCTGGTGCTTGTGAGCTGAGGCAATTGCCTGGGATTTTGGAGTGGCAACTGGCGAGCCAGGAATAAGGGTAAGAGCTGGACTGCTTGCCCTTACATGTACTACTGGAGTTCTCAAAGGTGTCATTATGGAATGCTGTACTACTGGAGTTCTCAGAGGTGTCATTATGGAATGCTGTACTACTGGAGTTCTCAGAGGTGTCATTATGGAATGCTGTACTACAGGAGTTTTTGAAGGTACCGGTGCAGAATGACTGAGAGGGAGAACAGTAACTGCACTGCCTGATGGTTTACTTTCACTTGGTAATGGCACTTTAACTGTATTGCCAAATGACTTACTTCCACTTGGTAACATCACTTTGACCTTACTCCTTTCTCCCAGTACCGGAATTCCACCTGACGTATTTTTACTAGGATGATGATAATCTTCTTCAGATATATTTTCCTCTCTCAGACTTGTGGTGGACACTATTTGAATACTTAAATTACCAACATCAGGTGGTGAGGTTGTATGTTGACCATCCTTATCAACAAGAGTTAGGAGAGAACTGGTAGCAAAACCATCTTTATAAACAGCATCAAAGACATCACAGCATTTTACCTTACCATCCTTTATAAGACAACTAATCCACTTATTAACCTCACTTATCTTCAGCATTCCAATGTTTCTCCCCAATTCAGCTCGTTCCAATACACCTCGAACTGCAGCCTCTTTATCTGATTTAACATGAAATTCAGCATAATCATTGATGCAAATAATGGCACCATATGTTACCCTAGAATTGACCGTTACTGCATCACTACCTGTGAATATTGCCCTCAAAACCTCAAAATTCCAAATTGTTTTACACCTCTGACATACCATTGAAGAATTCTTCCCTTTCTCTGACAAGACGTATATTTTCGGCTGAACTACTACATTTCTGGGTTCTCGAATAACTACTATTTCATCCGCCTCATTGGTTGTATCACACTTGTTCTCAGTGACAACAACAATTTCATCACTATCAACTGGTACTTCAGTGCTCTGAAGAACTGTTGGTGGAGGACTGACAACAGCAACACTGTCTGCAATTGAATGACTATCTGTGAATGCATTTGGCATATTCTGTGAAGCTGTATTACTCAATGTGTTTAGTATATTCTGTGATGCTGTACTAGGGGATGGTCCAAGCTCGGATGAGGTTACAGACACATTTTTTGAGGCCATAGATACTTTCTCTTTTTCACTTACTAGTTCAACCTCCTGCACTCTATTCTCCAAACCAGGAGAGCTAGAAATGGAGATCAAAGGCTTCCCTCTAGAAACCAGTATTGGAGAGGTTCTGTCAGACCTTTGAAGTTGCTTCCTTCTAGATAATAGTACTGGAAAGGCTTGGTTAGACTCCTCAGGATGCTTTTCTCTATATAACAGTACTGGAGAGGCTTCCTCTGATTCCTTAAGGTGCTTCCTTTGAGATACCAGTACTAATGAGGCTTGATCAGACCCTTCAGGATACATATTCACCTCTGGTTCATCATCTGAATATGGCAAAGATGTACTTACTTCTCTGCTACCAACTTGTTTGGAGCAGCTTCTCTTTCCAACCTGAGTGGTGTTCTGGATTATGTTATGACTGTTTTGATCTAAACTTTCACAAGTTTTGGATTTTGCCTCAAAACATTTCTTTAAGATAGTATCGGTATGAAGCTTTTTCTTCATGGCTTTAGCTTTTTCCTCTCTCCATAGTCCAATGACATTTTTCTTGGGCTCAAATGGTTGCCTAATGACTGCTGATTTCCTTGGCTTCTTTACAACATGCTCCTTTATTCCAGGTTTCTTAATATGCCTTACAGTATTAGTGAATTTTTGTCCTATATCCTTTCTAGTTTGTGGGCACATTATGCGTGTCAGGTCTATCTCATCACCATCTTCATTCTTCCTCTTTTTACCTCTCAGGGTCTCAGTCTTCTTCAAAGGCTCTATCATCAGTTTTGTTACTTTGCCTGGAAGTTGTGATGTTACTACAATTGGCTTAACACCAATTTCATCTTCCTTTCTTTGTGATGTGACTTTTCTTGGTGTACCTGCAATTTCACCCTCCTTTTTTGTGTTTCTACTTTCCTTGCTCACTCTCATAAAAGTTCTTGCTACTGACTGGACTTGTGTGTGTGCAAATCTTTCTGAGCACTCCTCTTCTTTATCACTTCTGTTGATTCCTTTTGCACTTCCTGGCTTTCTTTGTGTTCTACTCTTCATTTTTATGGCTGATTCAGGTTGACATTCATCATCAGTCTTATCCTGGCTATTTGCTGCACTTTCAGTTGCATGACTTTTTCCACGTTTTTCTCGTGATTTTGTATATGGCTCATGTTTGTGTGAAGATCTCTTTGCTTTTCTTTGCACACATCCATGCATGACTGATTCCTTCCTCTCATCCTTATATTCATCTCCTCTCAACTGCTCTTCAACTTTTTCCTGTCTGCTTTCAATACCTGTATTCTTGATGTTAACTTGTTGGTCCTTTTGCTGTCTGATTATTTCCCCAACTCCCTTTTTAAAATCAAGCATTTTTTCTCTAAATTTCTTACTACCTGATTTTGCTCTAACAATTTTCTCATTAATTTCTTCAGCTTCTTGCAAATCAGTTGCTCCTTCCCTACACTTCTTAGTTCTTGGTTCTGCTCTTGCAATTTCCTCATTAATTTCTTCTTCATCCTCTTCATTCAAATCATATGTTCTTTCCCTGTTCTTGGTAGTGCCTGATTTTGGTTTTGCAGTTTTCTCATTGACTACAACTTGAGTAATGACTGGATCTCCATTACTTCTACTTGGCTGATTGTTCTCTTGACTTTTCTTCGCTATAAATTCCTTCTCTTGGCTCTGCTTTCCTTTCAGGCTACTAACGTGCTGTCCTCCTGCTGTGGGCTTTCTCTTGACCTTCTGACTGCCTCGAATCACATGATACTTGACCCCTAAAACTTCAATTACTTCATACTCCTCAGTGTTTGCACCATTTCCTGCAGTCAAGTAGAATTTTTTTCCCTTGCTGCAGGTTTCAGCTTCTCTTCCAGTCAGTGCCTTCTCTCTACTGTTCTTCATTACTGTACTGTTGCTATCAATGCAGCTTCCACCTTTAACATGCATTTTGTTGGATTCACCTCCTTCCTTAGAATCCATATTTCCCACAACAATTTTACACTTGATATTTGTGTTTTCAATAATGATTTTATTCTGCATGGTCCTTCTTAACTCATGGTCACTTGCCACAGGTTCTACAACAATCACCTTTTCATCTGCTTTATTATCTTCGTACAGTACATGTGCTTTATCATCTTGAAGGGGTACAACTCCTGTATTTCCTTGATGTGGATAATTTTTTGTATCTTGATGTAGTTCTCCTGCATTTTCCTGAGGTTGCTCATCTTCTTTACTATCTTGATGCAGTTCTTGCATATTTTCTTGATGTGCCTCACCTTTATTATCTCCATGCAGTTCTTCTATAAATTCTTGATGCTGCTTACCTTCTTTACTATCCCAGAGCAGTTCACATCCCCTATCAGCTTTATCAACATCCATACATTTTCCCTCTTCTTCATCATTATGTTCCTCTGTTAGACCTTTCATTGTCCTCACAAAATTTATCCAAGACTTTTGTGCTTTATTAGTACTTTCCTCTGTTTGATCATTAGTATTCATCATTAAATTTACCTCACCCTCTCTTCCATGCAACCTATGTAGAACTGAATCATCCTTGCTAGCCTCCTGATTTACACACCTGCTTTTACTGAATGGTTCTCCTACTTCTCTACTGGAAGATGATGGACTTGCATCTTTGCCTTCTCCTTTGTAGGTTACATCTGTCGTTTTTCGATGACAGGAGGGAATGGCTCCCTGTGTCTTGTGTTCTAAAGAAGACACTCCTCCTTTGTCTTCTAATGAATCCACAACCTCTCCCTTGTCTGTTAATGGATCCACTTCCTCACTTTTTTCTTTAAATGAATCCAGTTTCTCACTACTATCTTTTGGTGGCTCCATAACTTCTTGCTCATCCATTAATGGGTCCACTCCTCCCTGGTCTGTTAATGAATCCAAAACCCCTCTCTTTTCTTTTAATGGATCCACTTGATCACTGTCTTCTATCTCCCAAGTTTTTCTCTTAGATGTTTCAACCCGGATCACTTTAACAGTACTGGTACACTCATTTGTGCTGTCCTTTACATAACTATCCTCACCACAGAAGGACTCAGCGTCTTCACTTCCACTGTTGTTACCACTGCTGAAACTCAAAAGCTGCTCTTTTTCAAAAAGTTCAGGAGAGACTGAGTACGCTGATTCTGTCTCTTCACTTGCATATTCCACTTCTCTTTTACTTTTGCAACTATCATTATCACCAAAGATAACATTCTGCTCTTTTTCATGAATGGAAGGTGAAGATAAACAAACTGTTCCTGTCTTTTCACTTGCATTTTCCATTTTCTTTTACTACACCATACCCTTTCGCTAATGTACAGTGCATATAATTATCACATACAGTTATCTCTAACACAGATGAAACTGCTGTAGGTTGCTATTTCTATGTAAGATTCCATTTGCCTCATTACAAATGCGTCATTATAATGTGAATATTGAAAATGTTATAGGTGTACTGACATTAAGAACTTAAGAGCTCTGTATTACACAACAGAAATACTTTGAATATTTACACAATCTCACCAGAAAGAATTTCTACATACAGAAAAGAGTAAGTGAATGAAACGATAAAAAACAACAGAAACACAGTGCAATTATAAGGTAGATATACTCACTATGTTTTGTAACAGAATTATTTAAAATATGACTGAACATGAGGTCCTGTTATTCCAGTTTCAAGCTTGTAACAACTTGCTGAGATGTCACCACACAAGGTGTTTTATTATCAGTACAGTACTGTGTTTGTCCCCTGAGATTCACAGCAACAGGAAGTGACACACTCTGGAAAGCAGAAAAAGTGTTACAGTTCACCTACCTTAACTTGGCACAGATTTACATCCTTTTGCAGCTTATTCAAGCAGAATATGACAATACTATGGCTCTACATCTTTCCAGTTTGTCTATCTATCTACCTACTGCCAGACGCCTCAATTCCGTAAAGGGTGGCCACAAACAAACCACCTTAATGTCACTCACCTCAATTCCATAAGGGGTGATCACAAACAAATCATGCTCACATCCCTTTTCCTTATCAGTGCTTTCAAAGAACCAGCAACCTTTCTTCCCAGTTGTACCCTTTCATTCACTTCACCCTCTGAACTTCCATCCTTACTCATCACACTACCCAAGTACCAGTGCATAAATGCATTCACATTTTCCACTTCCTCCTCATCCAGCCTCACTGTACATTCAGTGGCTTCATTTCTCACAAAGACCATAATTTTACTTTTCCCTACATTTACCTTAAGATTCTGTTTCTTACACACTCACAAATTCATTCACCAAACCTTGCAGTCACCTTTTGTCTTCACTTAACAATGCAATATTATCTGCAAACAACAGTACTGGAAGTTTCTAAACACTGCCCTCTCTCATCAAGGTCACTCCAACATCCACTGCCCTACCTTGTACTTCTGTAATTCCATCCATATACAGATTGAACAACCATGGGGACATGACACACACGTTTCAATCCAACATTCAAACAGAAAAATTCACTCAGTTCACCCTCATACACACTCTTCACAGCATTCAACAACTTTCCATTTACTCCATATATTCTTAATACTGGTACTTTCCACATTCCTTGTCTATCCACCCAGTCATATACTTTCTCCCATGAAGGCACATAAGACTTCTTTCCCTTCTCTAGAAACTTTTCAACTAATGACCTAAGAATGGATATCTGATCTACACAACCTCTTCCCTTTCTAAAACCTCCCAGTTCCTTTCCAATTAATTCCTCTGATATTTCCCTAACTCGGTGAACAAGTATCCTACCATACACTTTTCCTATTAAACTAAGAAGACAAATGCCCCTATGATTACCACACACTTCTTTTTCTCGTTTTCCTTTGTACAGGGGAATAATTATAACTGACTTCCAATCCTCCAGGAGGAAGACTGTAGACACTAGAATCAAAGAGAGTGTACTGAGATGGTATGGACATGCGGAGAGAATGGATGACGACAGAGTGGTAAAAAAGGTATATCTGAGAGAATTTGAAGGAGGGAGGAGACAAGGTAGGCCAAGAAGAAGGTGGAAAGGTATGGTGGGTGAGCGTGTGAGGAAGAGAGGTATGGATGTTAGTGAGGCTAAGGGACTGACAAGAGATCGAGCTGGCAGGATGAATTTTGTGAAGAGAAGTGCATGATCAGGATTTGGCACCCCTTTTTAGCGTGACAGTGTTTGGACTGGCTCTATCTGATAAGTATTAGTGAAGCTACAGAACGTGGTTAAATTTTTTTGGCCAATCTGATGGAGCCAAGATTCCAAGGGCTTGAATAATGAGTGATTCTGGCCCAATGAACTGGGCAAAGTTTGGCTGTCTGGACACTGCTACTTCTGGCCCAATGAACTGGGCAAAGTTTGGCTGTCTGGACACTGCTACTCCTCACCATAGGTGTTACTTCTGATGCAGTAATACTTATGAACTACTGTAATTGTTATGATGCTGTTATTATGAGGTTTTGAGTTCTAACAAATTCTTTAAATGTGGAGCTTCTGAGAAACAAATGATCAACCAATATTATTATTATTGTTATTATTACAGTATTACTAATGTACAGTACAGGTACATTTTATCTATCCATCTATCTACTTTCTTTCCATCAAGCTATATGACACTGCATGCCTTCATATAACAAAGAAATGGGCAACAAACATTAGACAATTCACACTTCAGTTACCAATTCATCCTTCATAATCAAACAGCGCCAACCCCTTTTCCTAAGAACATCTGTTCAGTGAAACTATAGAAGTCTGATGCACTAGCTATAAAAACTGTGCACCAATAAAATTATGGCTATATTAATACAGTAATTATTGAGAGTGAAATGTGTATGGATATTAATGAAATGTCTATCTATCTCTATCTATTGCCAGACGCCTCAATCAATGAAATGTCACCATCATTAAATACACCTCTCTTCTCCTCCCAGCGCATACAATGAAGTACTGTTCAGGAAGCATGGAAAGACAGAATGTAATATCAGTAGATGGAAAACCAATCAACAGCATGTCCAATGAAATGAACAGGCCAGACAGTCATCCATTAATTATTCATGTCCCCAGAATTCTTACTATCCCACGGGCCAAACCATTATTACAAGCTACTTTTTTTTTTTTTTAATGCTTTACTAGTGCGGTATACAAAGGTGCAAGAATGCCCGAACATCTGACAATCAATTATGGAACACCTTTAACTGTTACTTGATTAGCCTGCATCCAACATTTGTATATATTCAGCAACAACACAAAAAAAAGTCAGATGTGCTATCAGCATCACATGCTTTTAAAAAATTATAATAATAAAAAAAAAAAGGAGACCTGTCCACAACCTTGCATTCTCAGATTTAATACGAAAGACCAGATTGCTCATCACCATCATAACTGACACACACACACACACACACACACACACACACACACACACACAAATTATATTTCAAAGGCCTTTAGTATAATATAATAATTTCTAATGATGTCAGACTATATTATAAATGGCTTTGGAGGTTCCATGACATCTCATATTTAGCTATTTATTCGTCTCATTATACCTCAATATCCTTCTTTTAGTGATGAAAGCTCAGTCAATATTACACGCACAAATAAAAATTATGTCATGCTTCCTCCTAGGGAATCTCTATACCCTGTACCAAGGTTTGATATGGCAAAACTAAAGTTTTCTTTGGACTGGAAGCTAAAACAAAGTGCCAATTCCAGTTAATTACTTCCCAAAAGTTGATGGAAACTGTTGGGAAGAAATAAGAAATGCGCAATATGACATGTAAAAGTCGCAGCTTGACTATGACCCTGTATAACTAAATCTTTCCTGCCTGAATGATGATTGTGTGACCAGTTACCAAGCTTGCAGCAACAATTTCACTACCAAGGCAGTAGCACCCAGGGTTGATGGTAGACATATATCTACTAAGTAATAACAAATGAAACAATGTAATAAGCAAAATAAATTGATACAAGGTGATTTGAAGCCTCCTATTCTACCCACAATATGGCCCATGCACAAACACTTAAATTCTTACCATACAATACAGAGCAGAACTTCTCTTCTTTAGAGTATCAGGTGTTTCAAGTTGCAAGCTTCCCCCAACTGCAAACCTGCAATATGATTCAAGTTGTGATCAGGCTTGCAAGCTTCTCCATCTGCAAACCTGCAACATTATTATTTTAGGTTTAGACCTATCAACAGTGGTGTTCCTCAGGGTTCTGTCCTATCACCTACTCTCTTCCTTTTATTCATCAATGACCTAAGCTGTACATCTAACCCTATCCACTCATATGCTGATGATTCCACCCTTCACCTTTCCATTCGGTTCCCGCAACGTCCATCTCAGCAGTTACTTCAACAAAAAAGGGATGAGGCTATGGCACACCTAATGTCTGATTTGGCTCGTATCTCTGATTGGGGTAAAAATAATCTTGTTATTTTCAATGCATCAAAAACTCAGTTCTTACACATATCGACCCGACAAAATCTTCCTCAGGATTACCCACTAGTGTTTAATAATGAACAGTTATGTCCTGCATCATCCTTGAACATGCTTGGGGTTTCATTCTCTCAGGATTTGTCTTGGAAAGAACATATTACATCTCTTGTGAAATCTGCTTCCAAGAGATTGGGTGTGCTAAGTCGATTCCGAACTTTCTTTACCCCTGCACAGTTGTTGACCTTGTACACGGGTTCTATTCGCCCGTGTATGGAGTACAACTCTCATGTGTGGGGAGGCTCCCCACATGCAGCTCTTCTCAATAGGGTGGAGTCAAAGGCTTTTCGTCTCATTAACTCTCCTTCTCTTACTGATTCCCTTCAACCATTGTCTCTTCGCCGCACTGTTGCATCTTTATCTCTCTTCTATCGTTACTTCAATGGTCACTGTTCCTCTGAACTGCCTGCTTGCATCCCTCCACCTCTACGACGGGCACGTAGTACCCGTCTAGCAACAAACTCTCATCCCTTTTCTGTCCAACTCTCTAATGCAAGAGTTAACCGTTACTCCCAGTCTTTCATTTATGCAACTGGTCAACTCTGGAACTGTCTTCCTCTGTCTGTATTTCCTACTTCCTATGATCTCCAGTCTTTCAAACGCAGTGTGTCCAGGCATCTCGAATTGAATGGATCTTGAATTTGGCTCTCTTTTGTACTGTTTTTGCTTTTTCTTGGAAGGAACAGTATGCGGGCCCGTGGCCTTTGGTTCCTTCTTCCTTGCATAAAAAAAAAAAAAAAAATTATTATTCATCCATCCATCAATCATTCAGACCTTTGTTGCCCCATGGGGAGTGTAGGAACCCGGGGTTAGGCAAGTTGGTCCTGACATTTAAGATGAGAATGACCAGTCTCACTCATCCCTGAGTGGCATTACGTGAGCAACAAACCCCAACCATCCCTTTGATATAAACCTACACAGGCTCAATCCGATTGGAGCACCTTAATTACCCACTAAAGCACCAGGCTCCATAATTTGGTTATATGAGTACCACCCTGGTGTACAGGAAACAATTTGGCTTATCACTCAATGTAGAGTCACCCATAGGCAGAAGGAAGAGGAAAGAATGAAGGAATGAAAGAAGAGGGAGTATAAAGCCACCTGTAGCCTAGACAGAAGAAAGAGGAAAGAATGAAGGAAAGAAAGACACAAGAGGAATGCAAGTAAAAAGGAAAGGGCAGACATTCAAAGCAGAACTACATCAACTGGATATTACGATATTAATATTATTATTATTAATTGTGGTAAGTGAGGGCACTCGCCATCCACTCACTCGATGTACTGCTGCTCTCGGGTGTCTGCCCTCTCCTCTCCTCCATCCTTCTTTCCTTCAATCCTCTTCTGTCTTTCCTTCATTCTTTCCTTATCCTTCTACCAATGGGTGACTTTACACTCCCTCTTCTGTCTTTCTTGCCTTCAATCTTTCCTCTTCCTTCTGCCTGTGGGTGACTCTACACTGAGTGACAAGCCAAATGGTTTCCTTTACACCATGAAACCATTTACTATGCTGGGTGGTAACCATATAACCAAATTTTGGCGCCTGGTGGTTTAGTGGGTAATTACGGCCCCCAATCGGATTAAGCCGGTGAAGGTTTATATCCAAGGGCTGGTTGAGGTTAATTGCTCATGCAATGCCATTCAGGGATGAGTGAGGCTGGTGACTCTCATCTTAAATGTCAGGATCAACTTGCCTAGCCCCGGGCTCCTACGCTCCTCTGTGAGGTGACATAGGATTGGATAATGAATGATGAATGAATGAATTATTACTGTTATTATTATTATTATTATTTATTATCAGTAATCCCTCCATTATCCGACATAATAGAGTCAAAGGCATGTCCGGATATTGGTTTTGTCCGGATATTGCTCCTGAAGCTCCAGCACTGGTTTTTCATGACCCTAACCTAACCTAACCTAAATCAGAAAACTACCTTCCTACCTCCCTACTGGACATGTATAGCACTTATTTAGGTCACTTTTCACATAAATAATGCACATATAGCATGAATTTATTGAATTTTAACCAAAAAATGATGATTTAGAGGTGAGTCATAGTTGCTCAGAACTTGTCAGCATAGTATAAGTAAGTATCTGACTTGGAAATCATCTTTTTTCACATTTTATGCACTAAATTACTGAATACAAAGCATCAAATACAGTAAATGATGTAAATTGCTACCAGAAAAATGGTTAGGATAGGTTAGGTTATGACCGGACATGAAATTCACTGCTTCCACCTTTTTCCTAGCTGGTCCACTTAAGAACCAAGCATGAAAGAATAAAATTAAAAGCAGGAAATTATGATTAACACAATGTTAGGTTAGGTTAGGTTAGGACCGGACATGAAAATCACTGCTTCCACCTTTTTTCTAGATGTTTTACTTAAGAACCATGCATGGGAAAATTAAATTGCAAGCAGGAAATTATAATTAACATTTAGGGTAATTTCTTAACACATTAACAGCATGATGAAAACAGGTTAGGCATGAAAATCTTTATGGTAACCATAGGTTAGGTTAGGTTAGGACCGGACATGAAATTCACTGCTTCCACCTTTACTTAAGAACCATGCATGGGAAAATTAAATTGCAAGCAGGAAATTATGATTAACATTTAGGGTAATTTCTTAACACATTAACAGCATGATGAAAACAGGTTAGGCATGAAAATCTTTATGGTAACCATAGGTTAGGTTAGGTTAGGACCGGACATGAAATTCACTGCTTCCACCTTTTTTCTAGCTGTTTTACTTAAGAACCAAGCATGGGAAAATTAAACTGCAAGCAGAAAATTATGATTAACATTTAGGGGAATTTCGTAACACATTAACAGCATGATGAAAACAGGTTATGCATGAAAATCTTTATGGTAACCATAGGTTAGGTTAGGTTAGGACCGGACATGAAATTCACTGCTTCCACCTTTTTTCTAGCTGTTCTACTTAAGAACCATGCATGGGAAAATTAAATTGCAAGCAGGAAATTATGATTAACATTTAGGGTAATTTCTTAACACATTAACAGCATGATGAAAACAAGTTAGGCATGAAAATCTTTATGGTAACCATAGGTTAGGTTAGGTTAGGACTGGACATGAAATTCACTACTTCCACCATTTTTCTAGCTGTTTTACTTAAGAACCATGCATGGAAAAATTAAATTGCAAGCAGGAAATTATGAGTAACATTTGTGGTAATTTTTCAACACATTTACAGCATGATGAAAACAGGTTAGGCATGAAGTTAGGGTACTTACGAACAAGAAGCTGCCATCCTGATGTAATAACCCACTCTATCATCTCAGACTCTGACAGGAAGACCATGCATCTGACACACCTTTCCACTTGAGAATCACCAGCATTTATCACCAACACTTTCCACAACGTTTTTTTTTTTTTATAACTGGAATCACATCACTTCACTGCACTGTACATAACAGTAAATTCCCGTGTGGTCTAGTGACGATCATCACACACATGATGAAGAAGGTGAAAAGCAGTATGAAGCACTGTAGGAGGTAGGGTATCACCACAAAAGCAATCACTTCGGCTGCCATTGTTGGAGGTGTTCAGGAGGCAGTAATGGCGACCGACAGACAGGCGCCACGAGCATAAACATAGCTGATCGGTGCGGGCAAGAAATTCAAACTGATGCGGTCCCCAAAAAATCGATTTTTTTCGAATTTTTTGGCATTTTGAGGGTTGGGCAGCCCACAATAGCCGGATAGTGAGTATGTCTGAATATTGCACGTCCGAATAATGGAGAGATTACTGTATTTATGGAATAGTAGGGAATGTGAAGGTGGATGGAGTAGTTGGTGAGTGGGGTGTGCCTGCAGAGATGGATGACAATGGCAGTGCTTCAGTGGACATTTGTGCCGGGATGGGGTTGGTGACAGCTAATACCCTCTTCAGGCACAAAATGATCCATAGGTATACGTGGCGAGTGATGAGAAGGGTGGATGGTGAACTGAATGAACGGAAGGCAATGATTGATTATGTGTGTGTGGATGAAAGAATGAGGTGCGTAATGGATGCAAAAGTATATAGAGGTTGGGGGAGTGGACTTTCGGACCACCACTTGGTGGTGGTCAGAATTAAAGTCCAAACAAAATGGAGAAATAGAAGAAGGAAAGGACAGGAGGAAGTAGTTCTTACAAGGAGGGTAGAAAAGTTACAAGAGGATGGAAATAAGACAGAATATAAGAGGGAAGTGGAGGAGCGATTGGGTAAATACAGATTGGAACAGGTGAGGGATGTGGAAGGTGTGTGCAAGATATTCACAGAAGAAATCTGTGCAGCATGTGAGGTGGTGTGTGGGGTGAAGAGAAGACGAAAGGGGGTGCAGGAAACAGCATGGTGGACTAACGAGGTGAGAGAGGCTGTGGCAGAAAAGAAAAAAGCACATAGTGAGTGGATGAGAAACAGGGGCGTCGAAGAAGTTGAGAGACGGAAGACAGAGTTATATACAGAAAGGAAAAGAGAGGTGAGAAGATTAGTAAGAGAGAGTAAGAAGAGAGTGGATGAGGAATTTGGAAGGAATTTGAGTGTAAAGTGGAGGGAATGTATGAAAATGTTCTGGAAAGGGGTAAAGAGAGTTAGACAGGGTGCCAAAGAAGTTAGTTGGGGAGTGAAAGATAAAAATGGTAGATTACCAGCGGAGAAGGGAGAGAAAGTGAGCAGGAGAGAACACTTTAATGAACCGTTGAACATAGAGAATGAAAGTAATGCAAGTATAAGTGGCTGGGGAATGGCTGGGAGAAGGAGGGATGTGAGAAGAGAGGAAGAAATCAGCAGGATGGAAGTTGTTGAAGCAATGAAGAAAGTTAAAATGGGGAAAGCCCCAGGAACTGATGGAGTGTGTGGTGAAATGCTGAAGCATGGGGGAGAGATAGTAATTAAATGGATGTAGAAAATTGGCAGATTGGCCTGGGTGGAAGGTAGAGTCCTGGAGGATTGGAAGTCAGGTAAAATTTTACCCTTGTACAAAGGAAAATAGGAAAAAGAAGTGTGTGGTAATCATAAGGGCATGTCTTCTTAGTGTAATAGGAAAAGTATATGGTAGGATACTTACTGACAGAGTTAGGGAAATAACAGAGGAATTAGTTGGAGAAGAACAGGGAGATTTTAGGAAGGGAAAAAGTTGTGTAGATCAGATATTCATTCTTAGATCTTTATTGGAAAAGTTTCTAGAGAAGGGAAAGAAGTTGTATGCAGTCTTCATGGATTTGGAGGAAGCATATGACACGGTGGATAGACAAGGATTGTGGAAAGTATTAAGAATATATGGACTAGATGGGAAGTTGTTGAAGGCTGTGAGGAGTATATATGAGGGTGCTAAGGCTGCAATGCATGTGGATGGTGAACTGAGTGAATTTTTCTATTTGAAGGTTGGATTGAAACAAGGATGTGTCATGTCTCCATGGTTGTTCATGTCAAGGGGGAATGAAAATGTGTCTATGGACACTAGGAATAACGATCAAGTCGATTATCATGAGAGAATCGCCTCGTGAAATCAAAGTGGTGATTTCACTTTTATGCTGGCTTACTTCGCCAATTCTCTGGAGTTGAGAATTTATAGACTTTCTCAACAATACACAGCAGAGACTAAACGCTCAAGATGGCTGTATTACTGTATTGCTGGCCTCTGAGAAAGTTAGTTCACCCCTTAACATTCAAAAAATAATACAGTAAGACCTCACTATAACGGACTAGTTGGGGCCCAAGCCAGTCCGAAAAATGCAAAATTCCGATAAAAGCGACATCCGGACTTACCCCTGTTAATCCGGACTTTTTCCGATATATCAGACATTAGTCCGGATTGCATCAGTGGTTTTCACCACCATTGCAGTATTGTACTGTGTTATACCTTCACTACATTAATCAAATGGTATAATAATACTGTACTGTGCACTGAAAAACATGTCTTTTACTTGTCTTATTGTGGTGAACATAGCTGAAGTCACGCAGTCCGGACTGCTTTCTGGCTTTATTGGACTTTTTCCGATATATAGGAATTTAGTCCGGTAGCTCCTAGAGTCAGATAAAAGCGAATTCCGGTCTACTGAAGTCCATTATATCGAGGTTTTACTGTAATAATAATAATAATAATAAACAGGATCTTGGCTGAGCCAAACTCCTAGCTGACACAACAGATTTAAGAATTAATACCAAGAGCTGGCCTAAGTACCAGTTGTGACTAATATAAGGAGTTGTGCTAACTTGGAGTAGCAAAAGTGTACTAAATATGTGGGGAAATCAAACACGACTGTTACATTTAACAAAGCTCAAGAAAACGAACTGTAAATTTATTAATTACAAGAAAATAAATTTACATTACATGAATCTATTCAAAATCAAAAAAAGGGAAATGCACTCACTCAAGCACTCAGACAAATAGCTAAATAGCCTTAAGCCTAGGAAAAACAAAAGAAATACTAATCAGTAGAGATGAGACCGCCAGTGGAGATGAGACCAGGTTGGTAGAAGATTCGGGAAAACGCCGATACTGCAGGATGTTGGAGATCACTAGAAGAAATCTATCGGCGCTGGGTATAGCAAACCCGCTCTTCGTGACTGCTAAGGGATGACTGACTGTATTTGAGTGTCCAACGTAAGGGACGTGTGAAAGAGGCGTGGCCAACTAACGGCCAGGGAGGCAAGTGCAAAGAAATGACAATTCGAAAATTATCGCTCAGAGGAATGCACTGTCTGTACATAAAGACAATCACTCACGAAAGAACGACGAAAGTTTTGAAAATTTGATGCAAATATAAGTACACGAGTGGACGGTTAAGAGAATGGCGAACTCTCATGGATTTCAGAACTATTCATCGTTCCTACAAATCACTCGATGTCCACGATTTACGATACATAATTTCACGATGTATATGGATGGGGTTATGAAAGAGATACAACGTAGGACAGTGGATGTTGGAGCGGCCCTAGTGAGAGACGGCAGTGTTTGGAAACTCTCTGTACTGTTGTTTGCAGATTATACTGTGTTGTTAACTGAAGATGAAGGGGAGCTGCAAGGCTTGGTAGATGAGTCTGGGAAAATGTGTAAGAAATGAAATCTAAAGGTGAATGTTGGGAAGAGTAAAGTGATGGTCTTTGAGAGATGTGAAGTCAGTGAATGTACAGTGAGACTGGATGGGAAAGATATGGAGAATGTGAGTGCATTTAAGACTTGGGTAGTGTGATGAGTAAGGATGGAAGATTAGAGGATGATGTGCTTGAAAGGGTGCAGCAGGGAAGAAAGGTTGCTGGTTCCTTGAAAGCTGTGATAAGAAACAGGGAAGTGAGGCATGGAAGTGAAAAAAAAGCTACTACACGACAGTATTGTGATACCAACTCTAACATAGGGAAGTGAAGTTTGTACCTTGTTGGAGGGACAGAAGTCAAGCGTCAGAGCAGCAGAAATGAGTTATTTGAGAGGAGCATGTGGAGTCACATGGAGAGACAGACTGACAAATGAGGAAATGAAGGAGCGTTGTGGTGTGGATGTGGATGTGATAGGAAGCGTTAGGAGAAACACGTTAAGGTGGTTTGGCCATGTGGAGAGGATGAAGAGTGAGAGACTGAGGAGGAGAGTGTATGTGAGTGAGGTAGAGGGGGGAGGAGAGGAAAGGGGAGGCCGAGGATGAAATGGAAGGATGGAGTGGAGAGTTAAATGAGAGAGGGGCGTGTGAGCTGGGAGCAGGGCAGTGAAATGGCAGGGGACAGAGCGACATAGAGGTGATTTGTTTGTGGCACCTCTTACGGGATTGAGGCATCTGGCAATAGATAGATGGATAGATCACTATTTATTATTATAATTATTCAAAATGCTAAGGGTAAAGCTTAAAGAGCACAAGTACAATACTGGCTATATATATTACTGTTGCATAATGCCGACACCCCAAACTACAGTATACCGGTATAATAAAGTGGGCACAGCTGACTTAATTATTGTATATGATTTTTTTATCTACAGTAACAGTCTCTGCCAAACCCATATTACTTCTTTTGAGGCGTTGAGGCCAAAGGCTAGGCTACTATAGTATCATACATTTAAGGATAGATGACCAGCCTACGTCTCTTGGTGCCATTACATGACTGATAAACCGTCAGTCACCTCTTGGTGATCATACCTACCAGCATCCAAATGCCTAACCAGGGGTTGGGGAACAGGGGTAAATTACCCCAAATGGGGTACCGTAAACCAGGGTGATGTCGGACACGGGATGACTTTGGACATTATTGGGTAAAATGTTTAAATGCTACACAACTACTAAAAGAAGGAAACCAAAAAAATTCTTTTAACAGCAAAACGCTGCATTGGTACAGTACATTTTTCCACATAATTATCCCTTTCTAAGCTAACGTTTCAGTGATGAAATTAAATTAGTGCAGAAAAAACTTTAATTTTTTTGAAAAATGAGAACTTCAAAACTTTCTTTGGTGGAAACGAGTCATAACACAGAGCATGAATCTACAGGTTCAGAGGTTTGTGTTAATGTCTATCTTGAAGATTGGAACAGAAAGAGGGTTAACATCTGTACTTTAAATATGTCAAAATGTGACGTGTATGCATTTTGGGGATTTAAAGGGGTGACTTCGGACCACAAGCTGTACAGATTCTGATGTCTGCACAACACAGACACATGAGAATAGTACTGGTAATATTGTAGATTTACAGCCAAGACCTTCAACATCACGTGAAACTTGTTCAGAGTCACTCATATTACCAGGGTCTGTTACACACCTGACAAAAGATGAAATGATAAATGAAGCAGAGATCCCTGTTAGAGATGCTGGAGGAGATGAATTGATAATAAGTGCACTGAGTCCACCAGAAAAGGATTCAACTGAGGTAAGGCCAAGTTTAGTTTGGTTAGTTTAATCTGAGATGAGATATTATTTAACTTTTGATCTATCTATTGCCAGACACCATAATCCCATAAGGGGTGGCCATTTGACCTTGAGTTATTTATTTTACGGGGAAGGGCACTAACCTTTCACCAATCCACTTGTTGACATGTAGGGAGCACGTATAGTTTGGTTATATGGAACCCAGCGTTGTAAATGGTTTCTTGGCTTACAGAAAACCATTTGGCTTGTCACTCAATGTAAAGCCACCTGTAAAGGAAAGAAAAGCAGTAAGAAGTGACAGGAAAGATGGGAGGAATAGGAAGAGAGGAGGGCAGGCACAGAAAAAGAATGATAAAGGCTAAGGAAGAAGTAGGCAGCACTACATCAAGTGAGTGGATGATGGTCGCCACCAACTACCACTAACTTTTGATAACATCTTTATTTATTTTTATTTTTTTTACCAGACCACTATTGTCCATTTTTTTTCCTTCACACTAAAGTTCCTGTTACATTTTGATGTGTTCTCTTTATATTCAAGCTCATAGTACTGCCTTAAACTAGCAGACAGGCTTGTAATCCCAAGTCTTGAAAGTGTCATCCTGTGTAAGTTCAGAAAATGTCTATTTTTTTCAGTCATTTTACAAAAATTTCCCTGCTCTGTTGGTGATGATTATCATAAAAACTACATTTTGCAGGATAGTTTGATGCTTTTTCTTTAATATTATACTTAAAAGGAGACCATCAGCTTGTAAATTTCTTATTCATACTGTCAGTGAATCTTTTCTTTGAAAACACCAACAGCTATATCAAAATATTCAAATCAGTTGCTCTGTATTTTTTTGCAAATTTTTGCATTTTCTAAAAAACTCCCAAGGGGTCCGAAGTCCCCCCAGACTTGTCCGGAAATGCAACTGAGCTACTGGAAGCCTGTTTCAGTGTATTTTGAAGGGATGTCCAATGTCACCCCAAAGTGGGGGTGACTCTAGACACCTACAAACTATTTTTTTCCAGAATAATGGAGATTCTGAGGTTTTCATGCTCATGGGTACTGAAAGGTTACCCTCTCACACACATATGTAATACTGTACTGTACTTAACATCTGAACTTTGTCAGAAATATTTTGCAGCAGGTTGAAAAAAAAAAAACTCGAAATCGTCCGCTCACCCTAGTTTACGGTAAATCAAAAAATTTGGGGGGGTAATACGTGCAGTACAAGGTAATGTATGTGGTTTATTACTGATTTTTCACATAAATGATGTAAGTTTTATCAAACAAGATGTAAAATCATGTATCATGGTATTTGTTGCTTAGCTGTCATATTACTGACAGATGTGTACACAGAAATGAATTGTTTTTGCTTACTTTGAAGTCTGGGGGTAATTTCATTCCCTCAAATACATTTTTGGGTACCAGTAACATGGTGTAACCTAAAAAGTTTCTCAAACCTTGGCTTAAACCATCATTCAGACTGGTGCACTCTCACCACTAGACCACATACCCTAATAGCAACAGCCAATACCACAGCTATTACTCCCTTATGATCATAGATGCTTAAGGAGTTGCTGATGTCCATGATACTTTGGGCTAGGAGACCAGCCTACAAAGAGTAGCTACCTGGGTAGGCTATGGGGGAGTCTTCTCTATGATTTTGCTTGCAAATGTTCCATTAAGCAATTAAGAGCGAAGAGGATTTTGCAGTCCTTCATTTATCATCTTTTTTAATACTTCCTGTTTGGGAACTGGCAAGCTAGTGCATTTTGATTGCCCTACCTGTTGCATATCCTTTCCAGCACCATCAAGCCCCATGTCTGTGGGCTGGCAATGTCAACATGTGCTATTAAGAGCAACTTGAAACAAAACAGCCTAATTTACAGGACACTATCTACCATAGGTTAGATCACATTCACAGTATTAAAGAGTACTCTATTTAGGACACCTTGATTCTGCAGAACTAATTTTTTCCACCTAAGCCTGGCAATTTTTTTTTTTTTTTTTTTTGGGGGGGAGAGGGGGGCTGCATATTTCAGGTAGCTCAATGAATGAATAAAATAAATGCTTACCACGGCTCTTGCTTACAGTAATGGTAAACTAAATCTTTTCCAATGTACTTCATGACAAGCATCATAATATCTCTTGCACATTTCCTCATTAATGATGGGTTATGGCAATTTCTGGGCGTCTGAGTAAAAATTGTAACTTATAGTACCTGAAAAGGGTAGTGTACCTAACAAAGGCCTAAACCAACCTGCTTTTTAATTAAAGGGCCTTATGCCAGTTTCATGACGGCTTCCCAGATCGCCGTAGGAAGTAAAATACTGTCTAACTTGGCGATTAGCTGCAGGTATCAGGGAGGGAGAAAAAAATATATATATTCTGAGTTTTCCTAGGCAGCGTGAGGGATGAGTGGGAAAACTCCGTCTGAAGAACGATTCAGAATTAATAGAGCATAGCATTGGTAAGAATATAAATTGGTTACCTCTGTTTAAACAGCCGTAATTTGTCGTCTTCCTCTAGTAGGTATGAAAGACTTCAGTGTTGGTCTCCTTCTTCTGGGTATAAAGGGCCACGGTTGAGGACACGACCCACTTCCCACTCCTCTGCCAATGGTGCACGGTCTTAGGTCACAGGCGGGAGAGCTGCCCCGATGATGGCAGGAATCTACACATCAGGCGCATAACTGGTAGACGTGTGTCAGGGTCACCGTAGCCACCACCAAGTAGGAGAGGGAGGGAGAGGCAGGGGTATCCAAGGATAGCCAAGTGGTCTTGGAGGGCCACCCGGCGGGAGTGGAATCTGGGGCACTACAAAAGGAAGTGTTCAACAGTCTCCTCGGTACGGGGACAGTGTTGGTCTTGACTCCCAAGGCAAAGTTGTTTACATATTTTGTCATGATATAACAAACGATATGCCAGATGCGCAACGAAAACTTGCTAGCAACATTTCAACATACAGGTATATATTATACCGGATGTGCGAATGAACACAACAGATAATCCTGAATAATGAAAATTCATGAGCCTACCTCCACGGTTCCACCTTAGACCTTGCCTCCCCACCTTTGCTCCACTTCCTACCTGTGCTTCTGTCCGCACTCTAAACTCTGCCTCTCTCCCAACCCCTAACCTTGCTTCTGGACCCACCCATGCCCCTGTCAGTCCCCACCTTCCTGTGATCTCATCTCTACCTTTCAGCCCCCATTCATGTCGCTGATATGCCTTGTTCTTCTTCTCTGACCCCTACCCCACCGCTGCATTCGCCTCAGCCAGTCCCTGCACCTTACCCCTGCCTCTACTGCACCCATGTTCCTGCCTCCGTATCTGCTCTTGCCCTCAGTTCTGCTTTTGTATGCACCCCTGCCTCGACTTTTGTATCCATTACTGCCTTCTTCCTAGTTCCTGTCCCAACCCTTCCTCCCCAACCTACCTCGTCTCACCATTGCCAATGTCCCTGCCTTACTCCTGCCTCCTTACCTATCCCATCCCAGTCCCAATCTCAGCATCCACCCCTACCCATGTCACTGCCCTCTCATCTATCCCTTTCCTTTCTCTATCCCCAACCACCAATGCCCCTTACCTCTGCATTTGCTGCATGACAACCCCTGCCTACTCTCCCACTGCCCTTTGCCCCACTCCATCTGTCCATACCCACGATATACTCGCTAAATTGTTTTATAATTGCCAACTCTTCGCCTTGAATGTCAAGACATAAAAGATTAATGCTAAAATATGGGAAGATCTATGTCAAGGATATAGAGCTACACTACTGTCTTGCCACTGAGCTTTGGGAAATAAGCACCAAAAGGACAAAAACTTAGGCCAAGTTAAGGTAAATGAACTGTAAGTCAAGTCAAGTTAGGTAACTCAGAAAGAGACAATTCATAACTAACGATCTAATCTGAATGAATCACCACAAACACCAGAAAGTATTGGCATGCACACGCACACACACACACATACAGCAGACAAAAAAATGTGTGATTATCTCTGGTTTGAAAGAAAAACTGATGTCAGTGAGGTCAGAAAGAGAAAAGGAAGAACTGAGAAGGGCAAAGGAAATAGTGTCAGTAGTTATGGAAGGAAATGACGAAGCCCAAGAGGAGACTGAAGAAATGTTTAGATTGGGAAAATATGTGGAAAGAGGGGCAAGGCCACTTAAAGTAAAATTTTCAATCTCAGGTCATGGTAAATGAAATATTTAACAAAACTTGGAAACTACAAGAGAGGAAGGGTTTAAAAAATATCTAGATAAGGAGAGATGCAAATGTGGAAAAGAGAGCTAAAATAAAGGAACTTGTTAAGGAAGCTAAGGAAGAAAAATGGCCAGAGAACAAAGGAAGAGAAGACAGTTCTATTGGAGAGTTATGGATCAGAAATTGAGGAAGTGGTACCAAAGGAGAGAGAGAGAGAGAAGGACAGAGTGAAAAACAATGCAAAAAGATTGAAAGTAGCATATGCTAATGTAGATTGTCTAATCTCAGCAAGGCTAGAAAGAGTTGATTTCTTGAGGGTAAATGTGCCCCACAATATGAGTTTTGTAGTGACCAAGCCATCAATCTATCTATTGCCAGACACCTAAATCCCGTAAGGGGTAGCCACAAACAAATCACCGGTCCCCTGTCATTTCACTGACCTGCTCCTAGCACACACACCCCTCTCCATTCCATCCCTCAATCTCATCCTTCTCCTCCCCCTCCCCCTCCCTCTCCCCCCTCCACCTCACTCTCATACACTCTCCTCATCAGTCTCTCGCTCTCCATCCTCTCCACATGCCCAAACCAGCTCAATGTGTTTCTCCTTACATTTCCTATCACATTCACATCCACACCATAACACTCCTTCACTATTTCATTTGTCAGTCTGTCTCTCCATGTGACTCCACATGCTCCTTTCAGATAACTCATTTCCACTGCTCTCACTCTTGACTTGTGTTCCTCTAACAAGGTCCAAGCTTTGCTTCCATACATTAGAGCTGGTATCACAATACTGTCATGCAGTAACTTTTTCACTTCCATGCTCACATCTCTGTTTCTTATCACTGCTGTCATGGAACCATTAACCTTTCTTCCTTGTTGTACCTTTTCAAGCACTTCCCTCTAAACTTCCCTCCTTACTCATCACACTCGACTGTAGCACCAGTCGAGCAGGGCAGTACTCCCAAGGAGGATGGAAAGCTGATGACAGGGAGAGCTGGAGCTCCCGTTTCATCAGCCCTCAGGACTTGTTCCTGACCATCCTCCTTTGCTGAACTTTTTCAGTGTCTCAGTTACACAGAGAGTAGACCAGCATGCTCTCCAATACAAGTTTCTCTAACTGTCAACACCAAACTACATACACGCTACACACTACACTTCCTTTTCAAAATTATCTCGAAAATGGCACACAAAAATCATGCCTCGGAGTCCCCAGGGGGGGGG
>JAGKTI010009205.1:0-10000 GCA_018397915.1 Birgus latro | reverse complement strand
CAACTCTTCCAACTTCTTAATCCTATTCCTCCCAGGCAGCACCTCCCATCCCTTAACCACCCTACCCTCTCAAATTACTAACTTCTTCCCTGCTAACTACATCTCTTTTCCTATCAGTTCTCTGCCAGCCATACCAGTTATATGTTCCCTGTTTCCTACCTCGCCCAGTCACACAAATCTACCCCTATTTCGTACCAACAGCCGTAGTACTAAATCATCAATTCCTACCAAGTACCTGCCATACACTAATTGCAGCTTCCCCACCTCCACTTTCTACCTGTTTCCTGCCTCACCCTGCGTACGTTTCGCCCTAAGTCTCCCTTAATCCCTACGAGTCACCCTAATCCCGAACACTCACGAACCCTCTCCTACCACAAATCTAAGAGCATCCCCATACCTGCTTATTAATCCTACCTGTTCACCCTGCCTCACCGTCCTACCCCTTCCGCCTGCCTGCCTCCCTGCCTGCCTACCTTTCACACACCCAGGGCAGGACAGGAAGGCACAAAAAATGGTTCCGAAAAAAAAAAGGAGAATGCAAAAAAATGGCCACACCTTTTTCAATCAGGCTGGTATTCAAAGAGGCCCTTCGATTTTTTTGTATTATTATTCATATGGGCTAAACAGACACGGAAGGACCAGGTTACTGTTTGGAAGGAGAGGAGGAGGAAGGAGGAAGGGGAAGGAGGAAGAGAAGGAAGGGAAGGGGAAGAGAGTGGGAAGAGGAAAAGGATGAGGAGAAGGGAAAGAAAACACGAGGAGAGAAAGAAGGAGAGAAGAGGAGGATGATAAGGAGGGAAAGGGGATGGAAAAGGGGAGGGAGAAGGATAAAGGGAAGAGGAGGAGAGAAAGAGGAGGAAGGTGGTAAGAAGGAAGGAAGGGGGGAATGAGAAGAGTAAATGAGTGGATGATGAGGGGGGAAGAGAGATGAGAAGGAGAGAAGAAGAAGGGTTGGGGTGGAATGTTGGTAGTCCAGAAATAAACGTACATATTGAAATAACGATTTAATAGTGGTTACATTTTTCAGACAGGAGATAGATAAATATAGCAGATATGTTGCTCTTATCTATCTATTTATACCTGAGAGAGAGAGAGAGAGAGAGAGAGAGAGAGAGAGAGAGAGAGAGAGAGAGAGAGAGAGAGAGAGAGAGAGAGAGAGAGAGAGAGAGAGACTTTCCCCCTGACAGTCGGCATATATTAAAATGTATCCCGCGTTGTAAATAAGATGAGGGCTGGCTAAGGATGCTTTAATGCCCACCTTCCGTTCTGTGGCCCCTCTGTAACCCTTCCCTCACCCTATTGTGCTGGGAGGGAGGGAGGGAAGGAGAAGGATGGGGAAGGAGGGAAGGAAAGGGGGGGTAGAAAGAGTGATGACGGGAGGAAAAGGTGAAGCGGGAAGAGGATGATTGGAAAAGATATGGATTAGAGATGAGATGAAAAGAAGACGAAATAAAAGTTAAGAAGGTGGGATTCAGGAAGGACAAAAGGAAGGGGAGAAGTGGAGGAAAGGGAGGGGAGAAAGAAGGGCTTGAGGATGGAGGAACAGAAAAGGGGAGTGGGAGGGGAAGGTGGAGTACGAGATTGTAGGGGGAGGTAGGGAGATGAGGTGGGGAAAAGAAATGAAGAGATGATGGAAAGGAGGGAGATAAGGAAGAGGTTACAGGGGGAAGACAGGGAAGGATTGGGGAGGAGGAAGGCACAATGGGAAGGAAGAGCAAGGTGGGAAGAAGTAGGCAATGGGGACGAAACGAAGGAAGAGGGGAGAGACATGCATGAAAAAATAATGAGGGATAAAAATGAAAGAAAAAGAAAAATGGCGTATAAACTGTGAAAAAGAAGAAGAGGAAACTAATAATAACGAGGAACTAGGAAAATGGACTATCGAAGATGAGTAAGAGAAAGAGAAGGAGGCAGAAAGGATGAAACAGGAAGAACAAGTATTAAAACACTGACGAAAAAGGGAGAAATGAACAGAAGAAAGGAGGAAGAATGAAAAATGAAAGAGAGAGTAAAAGAATGAATGAATGAATTGATTAACTATTTAGTGATGGAAAGAAGAAAAGAAAGAATGAAGTGAATAAACTAACAAATAAGCGAGAGGAGGAAGGAAGGAGGAAAAGATGAAGACAAGAATGACGGGAAATAATAAGCGAAAGAAGGAAGAAAAATGAAAACCGGGAAGAGGTAGGTGAAATGAGGGAGAGGAGGGATGAAGGAAAGAAGAGAAAGGAGGGATGGAGGGAGGGGAGGAGATGGGAATGAAGGGTAGAGCCTGTGCGCATCCCTAATGTATTTTATTATATTTAATCATCAGGGGAGGCTGTGGAGGAACATACCGATAGTCAACACCCGTATTCATAGACCTTCTTAAGTCCATACATCGCCTGACGTGCTTAATTAATTTCTTCTTGCTGCCACCAGACCATTTTATACCCCTTCAAACTTGTGGTCCGTGTAAGATTGAATGTTTAACCACTTATCTTTAATCGTACAGCTCTCTAATACCTCAAAACCAAACTGCATTAGGGTGAACAATTTAAAAAGTCCAAAAAAGAAAAAACTATGACTCAAAATAATATCTAAACTGCTCTGGAGACTTGATGATGGGAAAAATTAGGTGAGAATCTTTATATATAGAGTCCCAACACCGCCGCAGTTTTTTGCACCCTATGCCTAAATTCGACAGTTTTTTCCATCCATTTTTTTTTTTTCCTGTGCGGCCTGATGTAAAGATCTATTATTCATCTTACGAACAATGATTTAGGGTGTACAATAAACCTTTAGTAACTGCTTTCTGGACAATGGGTGACTGTATACATTTTAAATATATTCCTCCACGTACCGAACCATACCGTATACTCCAGCTGTTCTGAGCATTGGTCCTTCCTCCCTTCTCTGCTTACCCTCCTTCCTTCTTTCCCCCCTCCCTTCCTTCCTTCTATGCTTTCTTTCTTATCAACCTGTGTGTGCACAGATCTGTAAATAGGCTATGTATGTATGAATGAATGCGTACGTGCGCGCGTATGTAGAATTTGATAAAATATATGAAAAAAATTACTAGTTTTGAAGGAGAAACGAGCACCTTTTATACCCTACACCACACATCTAAACTCTTTCAGTATTTTAACTTTCACGTTTTTTTTATTTCTTGACCATACCTCTCCTCTTTCCATTACTCACATTTTAAAAAATTAGTAATTATACGAATGAAGAAAATAATATAATAATAATAATAATAATAATAATGATAACTAATAATTATAATAATAAACAGGTACCGGCGAGAGAGCGAGTTGAAACGATGGAAAGGGCGACAAAAAGCAAAGAACAGTAAATCTATCAAGGAAGAATATGGCCGGTATGACAGGGAAAAAACAGAACACCAAGATATATTTAAAAGTCGAAAACTGAATGGATTAAAAAATGGAAAAACTAAATTTTAAAAAGGCAGTATGACAGAGGAAAAAATAAAAGGAAACTTGCCAAAGAGATGTGATAACTAACTTAACAAAGACGATAAATAAGAGAAAAAAATGGCGGCTTGATAGAGGAGAAAACAGAAGAAAACTGGAAATTATATATATAAAAAAGAAATGTTGCCTCTCTCTCTCTCTCTCTCTCTCTGTTACCCCCAAAACACACACAAAACCCCCATTAATTTCTACAGCGCCCCTGTTCACGCCCCAGTAAGACCTCATTTGTGGGGGGCGGTGTCCCCTATTTGACGGCCGGCCCTCTCTTATTAACCTCACCTTCAAAGAACTGGGTAGGCCTCTCGGGTCCACCTCCACACGCAAGAGTCAGGGAAGGGGAATGTAGGGTAGGGTTAGGTAAAGACAGGGAAGGACAAGGCGAGGAAAGGATAGGGCAGGTAGGTACGGCAGGGTAGGATAGGGTTCAGTGAGGTAGGATACGATACGGTAGGGTAGGGTACGGTAGGGTAAAGCAGGGATTGGTTGGATTAGGTAAGGCATGGCAGGAAAAGGGAAATACATGGAGAGGGAAGGAAAAGGAAATGGTAAGATAGGGAAGTGAGAGAGAGGAAGAGGTGAAACACAGTAAGGAAGAAGAAGGGCAGTGTAGGACAAAACAGAGGAAGGAGGGGATCTGCATCTATAAAGGCAATAAATTGGAAAGAGGAGTGTGTATAATACTGCATATTATTTTACATACCCAATTACCATTATCGTTAGGGCTATCAATTTTTACTTTATTGTAACAAATACACGAAAACCATAATATTAATACTAAAGATATAATTACAAAAAAAAAAACAATAAGCTTTACCACGATGTTTTCCTTATTCTGTTTTTAAAAGTGAATCGCATATACTTTTTCGCCATTAAGAACTACCTCATATAATTTCAACCACCTGGTGATATTCAGAGCCACAAAAATATAATTAATGAGACGTATATCTCAGAAAAAATATGTTGTGATTAATTGTGAAAAATATAAACATGGAAAACCTTATAAAATTTATCCCTTCAGCACGGGGATGCATTTTTTTTTTAATCCTTGCTAACTTTGGATGTTTTTATGAAGCTTTTAGTAAACTTTCTGAACTGGGGAGGGGAAGGGATGGTCTGATCTAAAAAGACCAAGAAAACTGTACATTATTATTACTATTATTTTGCTGCTACTACTGTTACTTTAGTACTTTTTATCTATTAATATCATTATTGTTATTATTTTTATCATTAGTTATTATTATTATTATTATTATTCCCAAGAGTTGTGTGTGGCTTATCCTAGGCCAACGTTTCTTTTGGGATAATCCAATGAAGGCAGCTGATGTTCCCATGTATCTCTCGCCACACCTGCCCTGCCTTACTTTGCCCTGCCCTGTCCTTCCTCCACCCTGCTCTTCCAGTGCCCTGTGCTTCCCATCCTATGCCCTGCCCTGTCCTTCCTCGGTCCTGTTTTTGCCCGACCCTGCCCTATCAATATTTCTACCCCTACCCCTACCCCTACCCCACCCCTTCCCCATCCCTACCCCTGCCCCTACCCTACCCTTGCTAACCCCTGCCCATCCCACGTCCCAATGAATTAGAATTACAATTAGACGTGATAGCGAGCAGGGCAGATCGAGTATCACAAACGGACAGCTTTATAGACACGTGCTTGTGGAAGGAAAAAAAAAAGATAAAAAATAGTAGATAAGCGGGCGGTGATTGGTACTTGTATCGAGTGATGATAATGAGGCAGATGTTGTTATGAATATATTGTAATTTTTTGTACCTGCCTCTCTCTCTCTCTCTCTTTGTACATACATATACCGTATATATATATGTGTGTGTGTGTGTGTGTGTGTGTGTGTGTGTGTGTGTGTGTGTGTGTGTGTGTGTGTGTGTGTGTATAGATCATGCTTAATAATTCTAGTTTTAGCTTAGGACGACAATCATTGATGGAAATCGTGGCTTACTGATCGAGTGTGGACTTGTGTGTTAGGTTAAGCCTCACGCATAATGTAATGTTCAGGATCTTGGCAGCTGCTGTTCGAATATCCGCGTCTACTCAGCGTGTTCGAGTGACAATTATTATACTCATCTGGAGGGAAACACGAGCCAGACAGCCAACACTTGCACACCCTCCCCCGGGGACGTATCACCGCCATTTGCATTAGCTGGTGGGATTCCTTACTTAACACCTACACCGGCGTGACGTCTGTTCACTTTCATTTCTGCTACCTATCCACGTTTATATTCAACTTAGGAAAGAGGCCTTTCCTAAATTTAATAAGATCGGTTGGAAGCAGGAAGAATGATAAAAAAAAAAAATTGATTCAATGGATTAACCACTTCAGCCTGGGGACTTACTGTATATGTGTTTGTTTTTCCTGCAGACGCTTTTACTCAACATAGGGAAGGCCTCAAATGGTAGAGGGTTGAATCTAACCTTTCCAGTGAATAAAATCGTCTGGAGGAAGCAAGGATGTAAATATGACGTCCTCGGGCTGAAGGGATTAATACTAACAGTCCTCCCTCCCCCCATCCCACCCCCACCACGCGCCAGGACGGGCAGGCAGTCCCCTATCAGACGGCGGCTCCTGAGGGAGGATGAGCTGCCCCAGCCACGCCCACCTCCTCACAGCCACTAACCAAGCGTGCAGCCGGCGAAGTGCTCCACCTAAATGTCGTTTGTGATGTGCAGATGCTATGGAAATGAACCAGGTTTAGTTTTCATGGGACACTAAGGTTAAGGGGAGGTGAGGTGAGCCAGCCACGACAAGACACGACACTACAACGCTGGCCGGGACATGAGCCACTGAAGCTACTGACAAAGTTCTTACGATGAACAATTTTCTATCTCGAGGAAATATCTTGAGCTTTGGGACACATCGTACTACACTGCCGGTGAAACAGAACTAATCCTTATTCTTTCATTCAGAGGAGTCTTATCCACCATGAATACTAACATTTGGTGGCAGCAATCCACAATATTTCTAGCAAATATTTCTTGCCCGACGTTCTGGCTTCAGGTTCCTAGATAATTCTTTTAATAATTTCCGTCCTACTGTGACTCCAAGCTCCCACATTTTTACAGTAAAAATTCCCATCATGCTGAGACTGTCCGAGATTCAAATATCCAGCAATAATTCCTGTCTAAGGATAAGAGTCTCCAAGCTCCTACTGTACATATTTCTAGCAATAATTTCCGCCAGTTTCCCCCGCGCTCACAGATACTTCCAACAATTCCCGTCCTAGGCTGAAAATCTCTAAGCTCCACCAAATAATCCCGCAGGGCTCCTCCACCTATATACCCTTTCCCCTTTCCTCTGGCGTTCTCAAAAACACCGGGGGGCGAGACGGGCCGTGGAAGACGAAGCCACTCCCCCACGTCCTCCACCTCCCCCCTTCTCTCTTCCCCTTCCCTTCGTCGAGTGGAGACAAGAACCTTTCGACAGTGGGGGCTCTATTTCAGAACGTCAATCCTCTACAATTTACAGACAATTTCATCTTCCATTAGTTTCGGCTTCACTTGCAGACCTGTTCTCAGCGCCCAGACCCGCACTTTTCCCCGAACTCTCCAGCATTTGTCGTATTGTTTTGGCTCGCGGCTGCCGGAGTCGTCTTCCCGAGCGTCCTGGTGTGGGGGAGAGGAGGGGACAGGGGCAAGGACAAGGATGGCACAAAGGGGGGAGGGTAAGGAGGTGCTGCGGTACTGAAGAATGAAAATATCCGGCGTAATGGAGCAGTAAACTCCATTGGAATGATCTCGATAACCTGTCTTTCTCTATATCGAAACTTGAGATAAGGGAGAAATGTGCAAGAAAATTTTAAGGGAAAAAAACTCAATACTCGATATTATCTTATATCGCAGTCCTGCGAATAAAAAAATATATATAATTTTAGTATGTGTTTATAAATTCTCATCTGGATACAAATTCTCAAACTACACATAAAAGCATTATTATTACTTTTTCCCTTGAGTCTGGCCGAAAAGTAAAGTACAATCATGGAAAAAATAAAATAGTTCACCAACTATTCCACTGCGTCTGTTTCACACTTATGGCATGTCAGTCACTTTCCTCTCTCACGCATCATATCAAATAGAACCATTTATCGGCAGAGAGACATACCAACCATTTTCTAGCTTCAGAATATTAGCCATGATTGGAAAGTTAGAAGTAGGGGAAGAGACACAGCAGATCAAGTTTTATATCACAATCCGTGCACTAAAGAGCCTTGGTCTTATCTCAATAGTCAGATCAGAACCCCTAAGCAGACAATGCTAGAAAGATCGTACAGGCAGGATCTAGCTAGGCCACTATCCTCATACAGACTACATGACACTCCAGACGACGAATGTCACAATGTATCGCTGCACCTTACACCATATACTGAATGTGTCACATGGTCCCACCGTCAAAAACTTAAAACAACTCCTCTCAGATGTGCTGGACCTGTATTACGGTTCGTCCCATGAGAATTGGCCAGGTGTCTGTGTCGCAGCTCTGTTAGTCAAAGCAGATGATGGAGTACTCTAACAACATATAATAAATAATAATAGATAACAATAATAAATTAATAGATAAATACCCTTCCTTACATAAAAAGACATATATCACCAAATTATATCCTGTTTCCCACTTTAATATAGAATATCCCAGTCTCCAGACTCAAAGCAGGGTGGACCTATGCCGAAAATTGAGTGGCCTCGGTGGCGTGGGCTTCCTGGCTGACCCTTGCCCTGGCCCTCATCTTGGCCCTCGCCCTTACCCTCGCCCTCACCCTCACCCTCCCCGCCGCCGCTGTGGGCTAGAACAATCCTCTTACTGCCGCAGCCCTACAAAATGGTGATCCCTTCCCCTCCCTTCCCCCATTTCCCCTGGCTTCTGCCTCCCGCCCTCCCTTCCCCTCCCCTCCCCCGTTCCCCCTTCGCTATCCGATCGCTGCTGTCTCTCTCTCTCTGCCCTCGCCCCCCCCTTCTGTTTCCCCTCATTGCTTCTCCACCTCCGCCTGTTCCTTCCTCTCCCCTCGCCGAATCATCACTCTCCCTCTCTTTACCTTCATCATCCCCTTCATCAATGCTTGGTACTGCTTCTGCCGTACTTTCCTTCAATGATTTCCCTGGTACGTTCTTCGTGGTGCTTCTCGTTTCTGTGTTTACGTTCATGTCTTCTCTGTTTCTTAATGCTGTTCCTTCATTATTCGTTCAGCCCCTTCACGTTCTCCCTGTAACCTCTCGTGTCTTTTAGCGTACGTTCAGGCCTCATCCTTTCCCGATTTTTTTTTCTTTGACGTTCTTCCATCAGCCGTTCGACCCCACAAGTTTCCACCGCTTTCCCTCCCCCCACTGCCCTCTTACTGTCCCATCACATCATTTCGCCTCACCTCACCTCCCTCTCAAGACCCCTCACTCTCCCCTCATTTCCACTCGCTGCTTCCTCAGTGTAACATCTCTCGTCCCCAGCTCCCCTCTCCCCACCCGTCCATCTCTCAGCCTTTCCCTCTCCCAAACCATCTCCCCCCCCCTCCACTCCACTCACCTACCTTCACCCCCTTCTCCCTCTCTCACGCCACCCCTCCCCTAACCCCACCCTTCCCCTCCCCTCCCCTCTTTCTCCTGTTCCCACCTTCCATACTCCCACCTTCCCCTTTCCTTACCTCTCTTCCCACTGTCTCCTCCCCCATTCTCCTCCCTTGCATTTTCTCTCTCCTCATCTTCAAATCCCCCTCTCCTCTTTTCATCTCCCTCTTACCATCTTCCTCTCCAATTTTCCCTCTCTCTACCCTCCCTATTCCTTCTCGTTTCCATTTTTTGCACCCTCCCATCACTCCACCTTCGCCTTTCGGTTCTCAGTTTTTGGTCAAAGTCGAGGTACAGCTTAACTTATATATTCCGTGGTGGGTTTCTCTGAGGTCAATAAAACAGGGCAACGTTACCGGGAAAAAACAAGTCTGATATTTTGTATTTAAAGTATATCACATTAACCGTTTTACTGAAATGGCGTGTTTTTCCAGTTCATTCTTGCTAACTTCAGATGATTTTTTTTCAGCACGTATTAAAAGGATTACGAAGGGACTGAAGGTCTAAAGGCCATATCGAACCTCATCCTCCCAGTTCAAAAATACACTCAGCTGAATAAAATCGCATGGAATTAGCAAGAAAGATTATATTCCCGGGTTTTATTCTCTGTTAACAACCATCTTTTCTTCAGACAAACGACGTGTATTTCGCCTTCATCAGGCTTCACTAAATGATCTTATTCCGATTAATGGGAGATGTCGCGCAGAGAATGGGTTAATGAGGGCTGTATACAAGCTCTCCAAACAGAAAAGTCTCCCCTAAGATGAATAAAATGGTCTAGTGATAAAAAGAAAATAGAGATTATAGCTTAACCTTCTTCTCCTCCTCCTCCACCTCCATCTCCACCACCACCATCACCTCCTCCTCCTCCCACTGACCTCACTCACTTTAAGAATATGAAAGTATCCTGGTTCAAGTAGTCTCTCTCTCTCTCTCTCTCTCTCTCTCTCTCTCTCTCTCTCTCTCT
>JAGKTI010009204.1:1210-31536 GCA_018397915.1 Birgus latro | reverse complement strand
GTCTAAACCGGTCGGAACCGGTCTAAATGCCTCACGAAAATGCGGCTTTATTAGAAAACAGCTCGAATTGTTGCGTCACTGTGTTTATATTAACCGTTATTTTATTCATAAAACATGGAAAAATAAACTAAAGAAATAATTCTTGAGCATTTATAGTTGAACTGATGATTTGGAAAGAAGTGTTGTACTGTAGAAGTATCATGACTCTCTTGCCCACAGTTGTGGATGCGGCTGCGGCCCACCAATTTATTCCTCACCAGACCGCCGTCACTTCACCCATCACTCGTCACTCAGCTCTGTCAGGTAATACAGTAAGTACATACGAACTGCAAGAGCAGTAATTATATCCAACAAAGCAAACATTCATTTTTATCAGCTATATTTTATCTTCTCTTGTAATGGGGTCTATATAAAACACACACACACACGTTCCATAGAGGCAGAGCGGGGATTCTCTCATTGGATCAGCGGAAAGGTGCATGCATATGGAGAGTGTGGGCCTGAGATCGAATCTCGACAAGACCAGTGATTAATTTGTTAAGTTTCATTTCGTTAATTACTCGTACATTGGTTGGCAGCAGTGTGGGATGTGAGGCGGAGCCTGGGGGGCAATGATGTTGGTTAGCTGACAGCATTCTGGTCCTTAGATTCCTGGGATGAGCTGCTCTGAGTGATCTACAGCATCCCTAATGGTGGCTTCCAGTGCTACGCTACCATGTATGATGGAAACCCCCCAAATTAATCACCAAGGGGAGAAAAGAGTGATGTAATTGGGCCTATAAAAAGGCTGGCGTTGCTCTGAGGCAAAACGGAGATCTCTTTGGCTCAGTGGTATCGTCAGCGCGTATGGAACGCGAGGGCCTGAGAACCGGTCTCGATCAGACCAGTGATTAATTTGTTAAATTTCATTTTGGTTATTACACTCTGCCAGTGAAAATGTGTTCTAAGGTGAATTCATAGATCATCGTAGAATGCCAGTGCAAACCAGCTGAGGGGTGGAATGACACTGGTCAGGTGAGGAATAAAAATTGGTGGGGTGCGACCGTATACACAACTGTAAGCAAGGGAGTCGTAACAATTCTACCTTACAAGCCAAATGGTTTCCTGTAAGCCAAGAAACCATTTACAACGCTGGGTTTCCTGTAAGCCAAGAAACCATTTACACGTGCTCCCTACGTGTCAACAAGTGGGTTGGTGGAGGGTTAGTGCCCCTCCCCGTAAAAAAAAAATAACTCAAAGTCAAATGGCCACCCCTTACGGGATTATGGTGTCTGGCAATAGATAGATAGATAGAACACTACTTTCCAAATCATCAGTTCACCAATAAATGCTCAAAGTTTATTTCTTTAGTTGATTTTTTCATGTTTTAATGAATAATATTTAACAGCATGGACTGGCCAAGATACTGTAAGATATTGCAGTCTCATTGGTAGTGAGACTCAGTTCGTTCAGTGTTGCCAAATGTATCAGATGTAAATGAGCTAGATTGAGGTCTGAAATGCGCTAGAAATGCGCTAGGAAAACGTTCGTCTCCCCATCCCTGGTAGTAAGGGTTATGATGATGATAATAGCAATGATTATTGTTTTGATAATAAAAAAAAGTAATAATGGTAACAAACAGTACCGCTGTTGCTGCTGCTACTGTAATGATACTAGATATCAAAGATATAGAATAATAAAGATAATTATAATATATGTATTTATTTTGTAATTATTTTTACATACTATCAATGAGAGTATATGTGTATAATGTCTATGCTCATTACTCACCCTTATTTGAGGGAAAAAATTATGGTGTCCTCTAGATCTTCGTCAGCTTCCTCATCTAATAATTCGGATGAACAGTGCGGTGCAGGTTCTGATGAAGTACTTGCAGTAGCTCCTGACGATTTTGTTTCACTGTATGTTGCCATTGTTCCTATTTGCTTAACTGCTACTTCTGGTAGTTCATATGAATAGCAACATTTTCCCACTCTCCGCAGGCCACTTCTCACAGTAATAATGGCACTAACGGATTTTGAGTTTAGCCGGTTTCTGAGCTTGCTTTTAACTATGTTTATTTGACTAAAGAGCCTCTCAACTTCAGCATTCGAGTGAGGGAGTGAAAGTATATTGAGTGCCAGCTCAGAGAGATCATGAAAACTATTTACTCCTATTGCATCCTTCTAACTAGCCACTTCAGCCCAAAATTTGACCGTTGATGTAGTTTCTTGCCACCGAACAACTGTTAAATTTCGCCACTGTCAATTTTGTCAATTTGTTCAGGAAGATATCCCAACGCTTCAGCAATTTCTATTACAGGTTCTTTCACCACTTTCAGACACTTCAACCGAAAACAAAGACATCTTCTTCAAGATTCTGAAGTTATCTGGTAGTCTGTTTCGTAATTCATCACACAGTTTGACAGCGCATGAAATGCAACGATCGCGAAGTTGTCGCTGACCTTCTTGTGTCAGATTTGAGGTAGAACACGTCTTTTCGAATTCATAGCCCAAATATGCTCTGGGGTCAATGTAACTGGCAATATCAGAGATTAATGGATCGATTCTTGAGCTAGGTATCATCACTCTCCTACTAGTTGCACTAATGAGATAAGAAAGGTCTGATGGAAGTTTTGTTGGGTCGACATTTTCCCCCTGAAAGCATGGAAAGAAGTAAATTTATGCTTAACATACCCATGATTATGACTTCTTGGAAATGCGCTAGAACATGCACCAAATCAAAGAAAAATGCACCAGAAAATGCGTTATGCGCAAAATACGAAATTTACGCGCTGTTTATCATGCCAATGCGCCAGAACTAGCGCATTTCGCGCCAATTTGGCAACACTGAGTTCGTTAGGTACAAAACTGTATGGGTACCGCACATTTTCTGCCGATGAAGAGCATGTTTTTTATTCAGTGGATTGCTTCGTCTTGCTTTACAAAAAAAATTCCTTGAGCTTGGGTCACCTAGACATGGTATGATAAATTATGGAATTTCCTACATTAAATTCTGTTATAAGTGTCTTGCAATCTTCACCTTTTTCACCTTTTTCAAGTCTAGCTTCTGTTTCATGGTGAATACAGTGCACGTAAGATTAGTTTGCACTTAAGGAAGCATGGAGAGTACAATTCTCTCCTAGTACAACAGTGTGAGTGCTTGTTTATTGAGTGGCAGCAGTAAGCAGACTGATGATTTGTGAAGGTATGGAGGGTAAATGAATTTGAAAAAGAGAAGAACAAGTAAAGATAAAAACAGTGCAGTAAATCTGAGTATCATGTACAGTAATGTAGATGGGTTAATATCTAAGAAAGGGGAAATTGGAGACTATATAAATGAAAATAAACCTGAAATTGTTTGCTTTGTGGAGACTAAATTGCCCCAAGATGTCGATACAAAATTATTTGGATGGAACAATTATAACATTTGGAGGAAGGGCAGAGAAGGTAAGTTTGGGGGAGGTATAATGATATTAATCCGTAATGACCTAAGAGGAAAGAATATAGAAATTGAAAATACCAAGGCTGAACTATTGGGAATTGAAATAGAGGAAAGTTATGGAGAAAAAATAGATGTAATAGTATTTTATATGCCCCCCAAAACTAGGGCATGGACGAAGGAAGATTACGAACAGTTAATACGAGAATCCATTATTAGGCTAAAGATGTTAGTTGAACGAAAAAATAGAATAATAATAATGGGAGATTTTAACTGCAGAGAAGTAGATTGGGAAAGTATGGGTGCTGGGAACAATGAGGAATCATGGGGAAATAAATTAATGGAATTGGTGATGGAAAACATGTTAACCCGACTGATTAAAGAAAATACAAGAATTAGGAGTGACGATGAACCATCGAGGCTCGACCTAGTATTCACAAAGGACCCAAATGATGTGAGAAACTTAACCTACCAATGCCCCTTTGGTAAAAGTAATCATCTGGTAATTGAGATGGAAGTAGTGGGAGTAAGGGAAGGAGAGAGAGATGAAAAACACAGAGAAAATAGATACAATTATGGGAAGGCAAACTTTGCTTCCCTGAGGAACTTTTTCCAAAATGTAGACTGGAGTGAAATGAATACGATCACAAATGTTGATGAGAAATATAAGTTTTTTTATAGGAGTATATAAAACAGGAATTACTAAGTATGTTCCAAAATATTCTGTAGTTATGGAAAGGAAGAAAGAATGGTTTAACAACAGATGTAGGACGGCACAAGAGGAAAGAAAAAAAGCATGGAATAAAGTGAGAAGAAGGTATAGTGAAAGGGCTTGGGAGGAGTACTAGCAGGTAAGAAATTAATATGTAAGGGTGTGGAGAGAAAAGGAAAGGAAATACGAAAAAGATATTGTATCTAAATGTAAAAAAGAGCCAAAATTATTTTATAGAATTGTAAATGGTAAAATGAAAGTTAAGGATAGTATAATACAATTGAAGGATGGAGAGGAAACATACGAAAGAGAGGAAGAATTGTGTGAAATAATGAACAACAAGCTGCAGTCAGTTTATGTATTGGAGGAGGAATTTAGGGAGCCTGAAATGGAACCCAGGCTGATGGAAATGGCAAAAATTACAGTTGATGTGAATGAGGTGCTACAGCTGATGAGGGATTTGGATGTGAGAAAAGCAATAGGACCAGATGGTGTGGCTGGATGGATCCTGAAGGAATGTGCAGACCAGTTAGTATGGCCAGTTTATGTCATCATCAAGACCTCGCTGGAAAATGGACAGTTACCTAAAGACTGGAAAAGAGCAAATATTGTGCCAATCTTCAAGGGAGGAGATAGGGAGGAACCTCTTAATTACAGACCTGTGTCACTTACTTGTATTGTTAGTAAAATCTGTGAGAAAATTATTAGAAAAAGTTGGATAAAGCATTTAGAAGAAAATGAAGTGATAACACCAAGACAGTTTGGATTTAGGGAAGGAAGATCATGTGTTACTAACCTATTAAGTTTCTACAGTAGGGTAATACAGTAGATGTCATACAGGAGAGAGAGGGATGGGCGGACTGTGTCTATCTGGATCTCAAGAAAGCGTTTGATAGGGTGCCCTATAGGAGACTATTGTGGAAGTTGAGGATCTTTGGAGGGGTGCATGGGAAACTATTGAAGTGGATCGGAGATTATTTGATAGGAAGGCAGATGAGAACAGTAATAAGAGACAAGGTTTCACAATGGAGAAATGTGACTAGTGGAGTACCCCAGGGCTGTGTCCTGACCCCAATAATGTTTCTGATATATGTAAATGATTTGCCAGAGGGTTTGAATAGTTACATGAGTATGTTTGCAGATGATGCTAAAATCATGAAACATATTAAATGTATTGATAGTTGTAAAGAACTGCAAGAGGACTTGGACAAACTCCACAGCTAGAGCCAGACTTGGAAAATGGATCTTAATGCCAAGAAGTGTCATGTATTAGAAATGGGAATAAGTGAAAGAAGACCACACTGGACATATAAAATGGGCAATGAGATAATTAGTAAAAGAAAGGATGAAAAAGACTTAGGAGTGATTATTCAGGATAACTTGTCACCAGAAAAGCATATAAACAAAATTATTGGAGGAACTTATAGATTACTGAGTACCATGAGAGTGGCTTTTAATTATATGGATGAGGAAATGTTGAGGGAGATGATAGTGACCATGATAAGACCAAGACTAGAGTATGTGGCTGTGGTATGGTCACCTCATTTGAAGAAGCATAATGATAAACTAGAGAGGGTTCAACGGATGGCAACAAGGATGATACCATGTTTATGGGAACTCATCTACTAGGAGAGATTGGAAAAACTGAAGTTACCAACACTGCGCGTGAGAAGGGAAAGAGGTGACTTGATCACGATATTTAGAAATGTAAGAGAATTGGAAAGGGTGGATGGCGAGGATCTTTTTGTGTTGGATGATGGAAGAACAAGAGGTCATGGCTTCAAGTTGAGGAAAAGTAGGTGTCTTAATGATCTCAAAAGGTTCAGTTTCCCGAATAGAAGCATAAGTATTTGGAATGACTTAGACGAAGAGGTGGTGCAGGCGAAAAACATTCATGTATTTAAAACTAGATTAGATGAATGTAGATATGGAGACAGGACAACACGAGCTTAGCTCAATTCCTGTTTACTACAAATAGGTAAATACACACAGACACAAGACACAACAACAGATGATCTGTCAGTTGAGGTGGGTTCACTTAAAAGAAGATTAGTGAAATGGCAAGTGCAGTTGTCAACCATGAGACTATTATGGAGGAGTTCAGAAATTATACAGAGGCAATTTGGCAAGCAAGCATTCTGATGGACCAAAGCAGTTATGCTGAAGAGAAGATAATCCAGGTGAATGAAGTGATGCAGTTACAAAGATGGTGTGGAAGCTACGTGTGCTGAAACAGTGAAAGTATGGAAAGACTTAGAAACAAGAGTCGAAAAAAAAAATCATTCGAAAGGAAGTGAAAGAAATAATCAAAAACAACCCAAAATTGGTCAAAGATTTTGTACCAGATGAATAAGAAATAAAAAACAAAATTTCGTGAGGCAAAAAGGAGATGCAAATATAATGAGCATATTGAAGGAAGTATCAGACGAGATCTGTGATAAAGACAGACGAATACAAAAGGCTAGGGAAATATAAGAGAAATAAGTCAAGACGCCTGAAAGTAACCTTCTTGAGTGTGAAAACTGTGGAGGAAATACTAAAAAATGCAAACAAACTCATGGAAAAAGAGGAATTAAAAAAAGAAATGGATAAAAAGATGTCTAACTCAAAAGGAACTGGGAATACTAAAGGAGAAAGGGAAGAGGCAAAAACAAAGAACGAAGAAAGAGCAGAGGACGAGTAATTTTTTTTTTTTACAAAGTAATAGGATGGCAGGTACGAAAGTGGTACATGACCAACAGGGAATTTAAAAAAAAAAAAAAAAGGTAGTAGACTCAAGTTATGGTAAGTATCTAAACAAGATGACTAAGTTGATGTACTCAGATGTAGATAGAATGGTGTCTAAATTATCAAAGATGGAAAACTATACCAAAGAAAAGTTACCACATATTATTTGCCTAACTGAAACAAAATTTACCCCAAAGATATCAAACGATACCCTGAACTTAGAGGAATACAATATATGGAGGAGAGAGAAATTTAAGGAATGGAGGAGGAATTATAATCTTAACAAAGAAAAACCTACAAGTCAAAGAAATAAAAATAGTTATACCCTCAACAAGTAGAACTGATTGCATTGGAGACTAACACATCTGAAGGGAAATTAATTGTGGCAAATTTATACATGCCACTCAAAACAAAGAGGCGAATATAAAGACCTGGCAGAAAGTACAATTCAGAGTTTAAGAATATTACTTCACAGAATGGAAGAGAAATCTGAAAGAATTATATTAACAGGAGATTTCAGTACAAATATAAATTGGGATACTCAAGATGTAAGAAGCCATGAAAGCTGCTGGGATCAAAAATTCCTGGATCTTGTGCAGGATTTTTTCCTAACACAGCATGTAAAGGAAAGCACCAGAGAAAGAGGACTTGATGATCTATCAGTACTAGATCTTATATTTACTAGGAAAGAAAATAATATTGACAATATGATGTATCACCATTCGGCAAAAGCGACCATGTAGTATTAAATTGCAACTTCAGGATTGCATATGACAGTTACCAATAATGAGGGTTACAAAAAGAGTCTAAACTACAAAAAGGGTAAATATCATGACCTGAAGAAGTACTTCTTAGAAACAGATTGGGAGAAGGAGCTTAGAGGACAAGATTTAAATACTGTATTATATATTGAAAATTCTGTGATTTTTATGAAATAGGATTACAAAATTACCTGCCTCAGCACAAAGAAACAGAAATGAAAATAAAATGGTTTAATACAGAATGTAAAAATCACAAGAAAAAAAGAGACTTGCTGTGAAATGGATACAGAAGGCAGAATAGTGAGAGGGCATATAACAATTATAAACAGGCAAGAAATGATTATACATAGATAAGGAGGGAGGCTGAAAGACAATTTGAGGAAGACATTTTAAATAAAAGTAGTGATCAACCTAAGCTATTTTACAGCTACATCCGTAGCAAAGCCAAAGTTAAAGATAAAATACAGTCCATTACGGAAGCAGGGATCATCTATACACAAGAGGAAGATATTTGTGAAGCACTAAATAAAAACTTCCAATCAGTTTTTACAAAAGAAAATAATTTTGAAAGAGATGATATGGAACATGCATGCCCACATGTATTACCAGATATACAAATATCAGAAAAAGAAGTACAGGAAGAGTTAGGTAAATTAGACAGACAAAAAGCATATGGTCCTGACGAAATTTCTGATTGGGTGCTACATGAATGTGCAAAAGAGTTAAGCGGACCATTATATTTAATATTCAAGGAATCCCTAGGTCGAGGTAAACTACCTGATATTTGATAGAAAGCAAACATTGTTCCCCTATTCAAGAAAGGGAATAGACAGAATCCACTCAACTACCGACCAGTATCACTGACCAGTGTTGTAAGATACTATAAAAGCTGATAAGAAAAGTTTGGATAAACTAGCTAGAAGAACACAGTATGATAACAGAAAGGCAGTTCGGTTTTAGAAAGGGAAAACCATGTGTTACTAATCTATTGTTACGAAGGGGGATTTGGCAGTTAGGTGTTCGAGAATCTTCCCGATGTTTACGGTAGGCTAGTTCCGGTATCGGTACGAGTCAGAGTTGCCAGTTTGCCTGCTGTTAGTGAACATAATTATTTCGTAAGTTATGCATTAATTTTTATGCTATTTTTCTCTATAATGTTTTATTTACGTGATTGTTCGTTAAACTATATAATTTAATTTATGTTTGGTAATTGATTTAGAGTGTTATGTAATGTAAGAAGACTGGCATATTTTGGTTGTCTCCGAGTTGGCAACTGTTGTTCTCGTGGGAAGTTGATCATTCTCGAATAATGCAAGCTTATATAAGGAAGGGGATGAGACACTAGTAGTTTTAAGTTTAGTTGGGCCTCAGAGTTTGAGTGAAGTTTAGTTGGGTGTAGTGAAGTGTGTATATGTTCGGTACTTGTGAAGCAGTGAAGTGTTGTTGGCAAATACAGAAGTGTTGTAGAAGTTCTGTATATTTTCGGTACTTGTAAAAGCAGTGTTGTCAAGTATTAAGTGTAATAACAGTGAAGTGTTGTCGAGTATTAAGTGTAATAACAGTGAAGTGTTGTCGAGTATTAAGTGCAATTGCAGTTAAGGAAGTTTGTATAGCTGTAGTGCTTGTGGGAACAGTGAAGTGAAGTTGGAAAGCATTAAGTGAAATTATTTGGATAATAAAGACAGTGAACTTTAAGAGGCCAGTGTTTATTTTCGCCTCAGCTGATCATGTGAGCTATACACCTAAAGGCTGACCACAGGAAGAACGACTCACTGGGCAACGTCTTTCCTATACTGAACTACTGCTGTTGGAGCCTGTGGCAGTGTGGGGACTTGGACATAACACTGGTGTCAGAAGTGTGGATAATTTAGGTGCTGCCCGAGCTGGGCAGGAGGAGGTGACCCTGGCTGCAATGATGAAGTTACTACAAGCTTCACAGAAAGACCTTAAAGAACAATTATTACAGACACAGAATGAAGGACAGAAAAAACTCCAAGAACAATTACAGGGACAGAATGAAGGACAGAAAATACTCCAAGAACACTTACAGGCACAGAATGAAGGACAGAAAAAACTCCAAGAACAACTAGAGGCACAACGTGAAGAACAGAAAAAAGAACAGAAAGAGCTCAGGCACAGAGTGAACAACTAGAGGCACAACGTGAAGAAAAGAAAGAGCTCAGGAAGGAAATGAAAGAACAATTACAGGCACAGAACGAAGAACAGAAACGATGACATGAACAGCTTCAGGAGGCATTACAGGAGCAACAGAGGGAGGTACAACTGAGGGTGCAAGGACAGCTAGATGCATTCATGGGGGAAATGAAGGAAGAACAGGAACAATTGAAAGAGGAGGTATACGCTGAGCTACGTCAGCAGAAGTATGAGGTGAGCAATAATGTGATGGAGTGTAAACAACATGTAGACGACCAGTTGAAGATAATTAGTGAGGAAATAGTGACAGAGTGCAGACAGCATATAGATAGTCAGTTGAAGCATGTAGTTGACCATGTAAAAATAATTAGTGAGAAAATGGAGGCTGTAGAGAAATATTGCGCTGCTGAATCTCAGGTTAGTGTACTGGGAGCATATGAAAGGAATGGACAGTGTATGGTGAATCTTGACGGATCCAAGGCATCTGAAGGTAGCATTACAGGGTTGAATAATCAGAATGCAGAAGTTTTAAGTCCTGGCCCTAATTATGATGTCCCAGTTTTTAGACCCCAAACCAGTGAAGTGCATGGCTACAATGAGGGTCCAGTTAGAAAGAAATCTCAAGAATTTGATGGTTGAGTATCTTGGGAAACTTATGTGCACAGTTCGAGTTGCTTGTGGATCAGAATGGCTGGGATGATAGGCAGAAGGCAGTGCAGCTTGCTACTAACCTTAAGGGTGCCGCAATGGAAATTCTGGGCCAGATGTCAGTGATGGAGAGGAACAGTTATCAGGCCCTAGTAGAAGTGTTGGAGCACAGATATGGAACCATGTACCATACTGAGGTTTACAGAGCAAGATTCCGGAGCCATGTATGGGCTCGAGGAGAATCCCTACAGCAGCTTGCTCATGACCTTGAGAGTATGGCATATAAGGCATACCCTGGAGCTGCACCTAACCTGTTGGGCATTCTACTGAGGGACCAGTTCATCGATGCTCTTGAGAGTGCAGAGTTGAAAGTGCAGGTGAAGCAGGCACAACCCAAAAGCATGCAAGAAGCACTTGCCAGGGCTCTAGAGTTTGAGTCCTATGTCAGGTCAAGTATGTCCACTTTTCTGACAGGTCATAGTGCAGGATTCAAGGCAAGAAAGGGGCAGGTATATGAAATGGAAAAATTTGAGGGAAGTTGCTTGTGCTGTGGGAAGCCAGGACACAGAAAAGAGGATTGCTACAAGTGGAAGAGGGAACAGGAGAAGACTAGTGGAGGCTGGTTCTGCGTGAAGCTGGGGCACAATAAGGAGGATTGTCACAAATGGTAGAAGGAGCTAGAACAGAGTAGTGCAAGGAAGTCTTCAGTTGTAACAAGAGCATGTTGGACGTGTAGTGAGGTGGGACACTTCAGTTCTGAGTATCCGAAGAAGAAAAAGGATGATAAGAAGAAGGCTGCAGAAGACCAGAAAAAAGTGGAAAACTAGTGGAGGCTGGTGTGAAGGGGTAGCCACCAGCCAGCTTGTCCCAAGTAGCCCCACTGCTGAGAAAATGCAAGAGAACAGCAATCGACAGTGTGCAGATAGATGGAAGGACAGATGGAAAGAAGTGTTCACTGGTGATTGATTCAGCCTCAGAGCAGACCTTTGTCTGAGTCATCAGAACAACTGTGTGGCATAACTGGGCACTGTGCGGAACTGAGGGGACCCCTTGATGTCCAGACTGAAGTGGCAGGGCAAGAGGCTACTCTTTCAGTTTACGTGGCCGATATGGAGGATCCTTGTCTTCTGGGTCTTGACTCTCTGATGTCCATGGGGTGTGAGCTGAACTTCTGCTCCATGAAGCTGAAGGTTCGAGGAAGGTCGGTTCCTGTCATGGCAGTGAAATGTACCAGTTTTGGTGGCGAGGTGAGAGCGCTCTGCACTACAGTGATACCCCCAAAAATCAAAACTGTTGCTCCAGTGTAAGGTGAGTGGGTCTTTTGACAGCCATATAGGGGTTGTGGAGCCAAATGTCCGGTGCAAGATGAAGGCCAGAGTGATGGTGGGGAGAACACTGGTGGAAACAGGCGCAGATGAAGTCCCAGTTGTGGCCAATTTCTCCCGTGAGCCACAGAAGATCAATGAGGGGGAAATTGTGGGACTGTGCCAGGCGGTGGACCCTGAGTGGGATCAGAGGAAGGCCTGTAAAAGGAGCGTAGTCAAGGAAGACGGGTTCGTGCCAGACCACCTACAGGACCTATATTCAAGGAGTAGCCAATGCCTGGATGGCTTACAAGTGCTGAAGTTGAGGCAGTTGCTGACGAAGTTTGCTGATGTCTTCACTGGAGATCTAGACCTGGGGTGCACTGACCTGGTGGAGCATAGTATAGACACTGGGGATCACCGCCCGATTAAACAGCCAGCGCGGAGGATGGCGCCAGCCCAGTGGGAAGAAATGGAGAAGATGATGGAGAATCTCCAAAGTCAAGGGGTAACAGAAAAGTCCAAGAGTCCTTGGGCATCAGCAGTGGTTCTGGTAAGGAAGGAAGAAATGGCTCAGTAAGGTGCTGTGTAGATTATCGAGCCCTGAATGATGTGACAGTGATGGATGCATACCCCTGGCCAAGAATTGACGACACCCTGGATGCTCTGTCATGTGCTAAGTGGTTCTCCACCCTAGGTAATGCCTTTTGGCCTATGCAATGCCCCAGCTACTTTTGAGCGTCTAATGGATCGCGTACTGGAAGACCTGCACTGGCAGACAGCCCTCATCTATCTGGACGAAGTAATTGTGTTTGCATGGACTTTTGACCAGGAATTAGAGAGGCTATCAGAGGTGTTGGACAGGATCCATGCAGTGCACCTCAAGCTGAACCCCAAGAAGTGCTACTTGTTTCAGAAGGAAGTAAAGTACTTGGGACACATTGTAGGTGAGAGCGGCATCCGTACTGACCCGGAGAAGGTGGCGGCTGTGGAAAACTGGCCTGTTCCAACTTGTGTGAAGGAGCTACAGAGTTTCTTTGGCTTGTGTATCTACTATCGGCATTTTGTCAAGGACTTTGCGACGATAGCTGCACCTCTGTACAAGCTATTGGGGAAGAGACAGAAGTTTGCATGGACAGCAGAGACTCAGAAAGTCCTCGATGAACTCAAACATGCATTGGCAAGTTCTCCAGTATTGCCATACCCTGATTGGAGTCAGCCATTTATCTTGGACTGTGACCCTTGTGACCTTGGTTTTGGTGGAGTCCTGTTGCAGAAGAAGAATGAAAGAAAATATGTGGTAGCGTTTTACCCCCTGGGGGTAGGGTTTTTTTTTCAAGAATTCTCTCTCGGTATCCCTGCTTGTTGTAAGAGGTGACTAAAAGGGTTGGTGGTGGGTTAGTGCCCCACCCCGTAAAAACAGCTAACTAAAAATACGACCAAGAAGCCTCGGACCAGGACTGACCAAAAGTTGACGAAAAAGGACCGGGCAAAGGACGTGGTAAAGATTGCAACGTGGAATGTTAGGGGTATGAATGATGAGGTGAAAGAGAGAGAGATTGTACAGGTGTTTGAGAGTGCAAAAGTGGATATATGTGCAATAACTGAAACTAAATGGTGAGGTGAGAGTGTGAGAGAATGGGAGTATGGATGGGGTATATGCGAGGGAGTGGGTGAGAATGAGAGGGCGAAAGAGGGAGTATGTATTGCTGTGAGCAACAGGTGGAAGGAGAATGTAAGAGAGTATGGATCAGTTTGGGTCAAGGATTGTGTGGGTAAGAGTGAAAGTTGGACTACAAATTTGGGCAATTGTGTACATGTATGCACCAATGCAAGATCATGTAGGTAGAGTGAGAGAAGAGTTTTGGACAAATGTGGAAGCCTGCTTGGAAAAGTTTGAAAGGAATGAGAGAGTGTTTCTGATTGGAGATATAAATGGAAAAGTAGGGACTGAGAAGGTGGATGGAGTGGTTGGTGAGTGGGGTGTGCCTGCAGAGATGGATGAGAATGGCAGTGCTTTAGTGGACATTCATGCTGGGAGGGGGTTGGTGGTAGCTAATACCCTCTTCAGGCACAAAATGATCCATAGGTATACATGGCGAGTGGTGAGAAGAGAGGACGGTGGAATGAATGAACGGAAGGCAATGATTGACTGTGTGTGTGGATGAAAAGATGAGAAAATGTACAATGGATGCAAGAGTATATAGAGGTTGGGGGAGTGGACTTTCTGACCACCAAGTCAGAATCCAAACAAGATGGAGGAAGAGAAGAAGGGAAGGACAGGAGGAAGTATTTGTTACAAGGCGGGTAGAAAAGTTACAAGAGGATGGAATAAAGGCTGAATATAAATGGGAAGTGCAGGAATCATTGGGTAAATATAGATTGGAGCAGATGGGGGACGTGGAAGGTGTGTGCAAGGTATTCACAGAAGAAATCTGTGCAGCATGTAAGGTGGTGTGTGGGGTGAAGAGAAGACAAAAGGGGGTTCAGGGAACAGCTTGGTGGACTGAGGAGGTGAGAGAGGCTGTGGCACAAAAGAAGAAAACATATAATGAGTGGATGAGGAACAGGGGCGACGAAGAAGCTGAGAGATGGACGAGAGAGTTATATGTAGTGAGGAGGAGAGAGGTGAAAAGATTAGTAAGAGAGAGTAAGAAGAGAGTGGATAAGGAATTTGAGTGCAAAGTGGAGGGAATGTAAGAAAATGTTCTGGAAAGAGGTAAAGAGAGCTAGACAGGGTGCCAACGAAGTCAGTGGGGGTGTGAAAGATAAAAATGGTAGATTACTAGTGGAGAAGGGAGAAAAAGTAAACAGATGGAGAGAACACTTTAATGAACTGTTGAACATAGAGAATGAAAGTAATGCAAGTATAAGTGGCTGGGGAATGGCAGGGAGAAGGAGGGTTGTGAGAAGAGAGGAAGAAATCACCAGGATGGAAGTGGTGGAAGCAATGAAGAAAGTTAAAATGGGGAAAGCCCCAGGAATTGATGGAGTGTGTGGTGAAATGCTGAAGCATGGGGGAGAGATAGTAATAGAATGGATGTGGAAGGTGTGCAGATTGGCTTGGGAGGAGGGTAGAGTCCCGGAGGATTGGAAGTCAGGTATAATTATTCCTCTGTACAAAGGAAAAGGGGAAAAAGCAGTGTGTGGTAATCATAGGGGCATTTGCCTTCTCAGTGTAATAGGAAAAATATATGGTAGGATACTTATTGACAGAGTTAGGGAAATTACTGAGGAATTAGTTGGAGAAGAACAAGGAGGTTTTAGGAAGGGAAGAGGTTGTGTAGACCAGATATTCATTCTTAGATCCNGAAAGGGTGCAGCAGGGAAGGAAGGTTGCTGGTTCGTTGAAAGCAGTGATAAGAAACAGGGAGGTGAGCATGGAAGTGAAAAAGTTGTTACATGACAATATTGTGATACCAACTCTAACATATGGAAGTGAAGCTTGGACCCTGTTGGAAGGACAGAAGTCAAGAGTGAGAGCAGTGGAAATGAGTTATTTGAGAGGAGCATGTGGAGTCACATGGAGAGACAGACTAACAAATGAGGACGTGAAGGAGCGTTGTGGTGTTGTTGAGGACGTGATGGGAAGCGTTAGGAGAAACACGTTAAGGGTTTGGGCATGTGGAGAGGATGGAGAGTGAAAGACTGATGAGGAGAGTGTATGTGAGTGAGGTTGAGGGGGCGAGAGGGAGGGAGAGGCCGAGGATGAGATGGAGGGATGGAGTGGAGAGGTATATGAAAGAGGGGGGTGTGAGTTGGGAGCATGGTAGTGAAATGGCAGGGGACAGAGTGACATGGAGGCGATTTTTTTTGTGGCCACCCAGTGCGGGATTGAGGCGTCTGGCAATAGATAGATAGATAAATTTTACAGCAAGAAGCTCAACGCACTGGAGCCGAACTACTGTGTGACCCGTAAGGAGCTCTTGGTAGTGATGAAGAGCCTTGATTTCTTCCATTCGTACCTGTATGGGTCCAACTTCATTATCAGGATGGACCATACTGCTCTCAAGTAGCTGAAAACGCTAAAGAATCCAGAAGGACAACTGGCACGCTGGCTCGGGAAGCTAGACCAGCACAATTATGAGGTGCAGCACCGTCCTGGGCGGGTACATGGCAATGCTGACAGTTTGAGTCATCAGCCTTGTGATCTGGAATGCTGGAAGATCATAGTAAGAAATACAGCCGTACTGCAGTGACAGGGCCAATATCAGATGAAGCAGACCTTAAGAGGATGCAGGTGGAGGATGCAGATTTACGGCCAGTGCTAGAGTGGCTGCAGCGGAGTACAGTGCGACCATCTTGGGAAGAAGTTTCCAGGTTGAGCCCCACAACCAAGAATTACTGGAGTCAGTGGGACCTTCTATGTTTGAATAATAGACTACTGGAGCGTCAGTGGGAGACACCCGATGGCCTCAGCAAGTATTGGCAACTGGTGGTTCCAAAGCAGATGAGGTCAGAGATCTTGGATGAGTCCCATAACCAGATCACCACTGGGCACCTGGGAGTGAAGAAAACTCTAAGCCGGCTGCGACAGAGGTTCTACTGGATTGGCATGCGTCAGGATGCTGAAGAGTGGTGTCGGGCCTGTGATGCGTGCTGTGCCAAGAAGGGACCCCAGAAATGTGGGTGTGGCCCTCATCAGCTGTACCAAGTGGGTGCACCTATGGAAAGAGTTGCAGTGGACATTGCTGGACCTTTGCCACTCACAGAAAGAGGAAACCGATATATATGGGGAGGCGGTGGTTCGATCAGTACAGAGGTGGCTTGCAGTCCTAACGGACCCAGGTTCAAATCCTCGTTGGGGCAGGGAACAGTTTGAGGATTTGAATTTCGTTAAATCAAGCTTTACTGATCTACCAGAAGACCCGCTGAAATGTCGTAAAATTACCCCCGCTAATACCAATACACCAGTCCTGTATGGGGCATCCATAGCCTGTATTCAATATGGATGGTGGGTGTTAGCATCGAAGTTGTGACATGTAGAGGTGTATGGTATGTAGGAGGGCTGCTGGGCCTTGGTAGCAGGCTATGAAACCTATGCTCAGAGTCGGACACATAAAAAAAAAAAAAAGTCATGATGGACTACTTCACAAAGTGGCCAGAAGCCTATGCCATCCCTGATCAAGAGGCTGCGACTGTTGCTCAGGTGTTGGTTGACCAGTTCTTCTGTCGTTTTGGGATGCCACAAGAGCTACATTCAGACCAGGGTAGAAACTTTGAGTCTGCTGTGTTCCGTGAGTGCTGCCAGTTATTGGGGATCAGGAAGACCAGGACGACCCCACTAAGACCACAGTCAGATGGAGAAATTCAACTGGACCATAGGACAAGAACTGGCCAAGTACTGCATAGATGGAAAAACAGAATGAGACCAGAAATTACCTGCGTTGTTGATGGCATACCGTTCTGCATCCCATGAATCTACCGGCTATACCCCTGCAAAACTAATGTTGGGCCACGAGTTACGCTTACCCGTTGACTGGTTAATGGGATGACCACCTGGTGAAGAGCTGCCTGCAGACACCACTGGCTATGCAAAGCACCTTCAAGAAAGGCTGACTGAGGTACATTATCAAGTGCGAGGAGCCCTCAAGTTTTCAGGGGAGGTGATGAAGTGCAAGTATGATACCAAGGCAAGAGAGGTGAGCTTCAAGGATGGCAATCAAGTTTGGTTATACATTCCTCAGTGAAAGAAGGGACAGTCACCAAAGCTGCAGAGTCCATCGGACGGGCCCTACACTGTGTTGGACCACCTGTCAGACGTAGCGTATCGGATTCGGGGAGGCAGGAAGTCTCGCCCAAAGGTGGTGCAAGTGAATCGTCTGTGGCAGTACCATGGGCCAGGACAGTACAGCTGGGGTGTCTCCGAGGGATCATGCTCTCCCGCAGCCGAGGATGTTGAGGAGGACCACGGAGCTGAAGTGCAAGAGGATGGTGACAGTTTCCTGAGGGAAGAAGTGAATCAGGAAGAGGACCAAGACCTTCTAGGAGGAGTGGACTGTGTGGAGGAGGAAGGACATCGTCGGAAGGGGCACAGAAGAAGACCTGATAAGTTGAAGGATTATTTTTGTGTATAGTTAGATGTTTCATTAGGATTAATGTTTATGTTTGTATATACTGTTTAGTTTTGTCGGGACGACAAAGATCTAGGGAAGGGGTAGTGTTATGAAGGGGGATTTGCCAGTTAGGTGTTCGAGAATCTTCCCGATGTTTACGGTAGGCTAGTTCCGGTATCGGTACGAGTCAGAGTTGCCAGTTTGCCTGCTGTTAGTGAACGTAGTTATTTTGTAAGTTATGCATTAATTTTTATGCTCTTTTTCTCTATGATGTTTTATTTACGTGATTGTTCATTAAACAATGTAATTTAATTTATGTTTGGTAATTGATTTAGCGTGTTATGTAATGTAAGAAGACTGGCATATTTTGGTTGTCTCCGAGTTGGCAACTGTTGTTCTCGTGGGAAGTAGATCATTCTCGAATAATGCAAGCATATATAAGGAAGGGGATGAGACACTAGTAGTTTTAAGGTTTGTTGGGCCTCAGAGTTTGAGTGAAGTTTAGTTGGGTGTAGTGAAGTGTGTTTATGTTCGGTACTTGTGAAGCAGTGAAGTGTTGTTGGCAAACACAGAAGTGTTGTAGAAGTTTGTATATTTTCGGTACTTGTGAAAACAGTGTTGTCAAGTATTAAGTGTAATAACAGTGAGGTGTTGTCGAGTATTAAGTGCAATTGCAGTTAAGGAAGTTTGTATAGCTCTAGTGCTTGTGAGAACAGTGAAGTGAAGTTGGAAAGCATTAAGTGGAATTATCTGGATAATAATGACAGTGAACTTTAAGAAGCCAGTGTTTATTTTCGCCTCAGCTGATCTTGTGAGCTATACACCTAAAGGCTGACCACAGGAAGAACGACTCACTGGGCAACGTCTTTCCTATACTGAACTACTGCTGTTGGACCCTGTGGCAGTGTGGGGACTTGGACGTAACACTATTAAGCTACTATGATAGAGTTACATAAACATTACAGAAAAGAGAAGGATGGATGGACAGTATCTATTTAGATTTCAAGAAAGCATTTGGCAGATTACTGCACCAAAGACTTTTATGGAAACTGTACCATTAAGGAGGTATCCAATGCAACCTGTACTGTTGGATGCAGGAATTTTTCAGACAAAGGGAAATGAGAACAGTACTGAGGGGAAATTACTCATCATGGAGGGAAGTGACTAGTGGAGTTCCACAGGACTCAGTGCTGGCACCAATTATGTTTTTAGTATATATAAATGACAAAGATAGTAACAGTGGAAATGGAAGCTATCTAAATATACTTGCGGATGAAGCAAAACTACAAAGGAAAGTTACTAACACAGATTCTTGCAAAGAGCTACAAGAAGAATAAGCTTCGTGAATGGAGCAATAAATGGCAAATGGATTTTAATGTGGACAAGTGTCATGTAATTAAGTTTGGTAAAAAAGAGAAAAGACCAGATTGGGATTATAAATTAGGAAGATCAACCCTACACATATCAGAAAGGGAGAATGACCTAGGAGTGATTATCAATAACAGACTGTCTCGGGCTGACCACATCAGTGAGAACGTACGGAACATGTATACACTGCCTACTGATATAAGAATAGCATTCACATATATAAATGGAGACATGCTGAGAAAGATAATAACATCATTCATCAGACCAACTCTGGAGTATGCATCAATAGTCTGGGATTCTCATCTCAAAAAACACATAGATAAGACTGAAAAAGTTCAAAGGGTAGCTACAAGATGGGTACAAAGCTTAAGGGACCTAAGCTACGAAGAAAGACTGGAAAAACTGAATCTACCAACATTACAGGGGACATGATTATGCTATAAGTGCATCTCAGGGAAAGAGGAAATAGACATAAATGAATAGACATAAATGAATACATAACCTATGGGAAAGCATCAGCAAGAGGACACTGCAAAAAAACTGCATAAAAGGAGAGGTGATAAAGTCGTAACGAAATTCAGTTTCCCAAATAGGGCAGCTGATCAGTGGAATGCACTACCAAATGAAATAGTTCATGCCAAAACTATTCTTAAATTTAAGGATATGTATGATAAAAATAGTTTAATACACGGAACAGTACGAGCTTGACTCATTCCTGTAAAGATACAATTAGGTAAGAAAAATTGCGTACGAACACACATATACACACACGCACACACACACAGGCTTTCCCATATATATTGACTATATTGAGCATTTATAATATCCCTCACCACTAAACGATGTTTTATTACCATTACTTATAAACAGTTACACGAAAGCCAATTCAGTACAAAACAGATAAATAATTTGGCATCTCTCTCTCTCTCAAAACACTAAGCACTTTTAGGGGTAGACGGATTTACACGAACGCTGAGTCTTTGTAAACAGCTGTAATCCGTCACGCATGCACCCCCAGCAGATATCTTGCAGGGACCTCTGCAGGGAACGACGATGCTCACTTTCTGGTCTATAGTTTTGTTGACATGCGGAGGGAGAGGAGAAGAAGGGACAGGTAGGGGTGAGGAGGGGAATGCAGGGGAATGAGGGGAGGAGGAGGGGAAGACAAGAGAAGAGGGAGAGGAAGAGGGGAAAATAGGGGGAAGAGACTGAAGACCAGCGGGAGCTGTTAAATTTCTTGTAGGTGATGACGTTGGAAATGTAATCTGTCTTTGCGAGTAACCTTGCAGAAGAAATGCAACTCCGTCTTGGTTTTGGACCTGAGCTGTGGAAAATGGACGCAGACTTTTGACGATAGGGGTCTGCATGGTTTCGGCAGGTATCTGTGAAAGTGGGGTGAAGTGGAGGTGTGTGTGGTTGGCGTGAAAATTGTCTGTCTGTCCAGCATGTAAGTTTTCAGTTCTGGATGATTGTTTTGTCACTGGAAGTACATTTTGTTGTGGTTCTGGTCCAGAAGGAAAGGTGGTAGGTGGAGGAGAAGTAGATGGAATAGTTATGGAAGGATGTGGAGGGGTAGGAGGAAGGGTGGTGAATAACTGTGCTGGTACTGGTGGAGAATCGGTGAAGGGGTTTGGTGGAGTGGGTGGTATGGTTGTGGAAAGGCTTAGTGGAGTTTTTGAGATGGTTATGGATGGTCGTGGTGGTGGTGGGAAGATGGCTGATGACCCTCTCTCTTCACAAGTTGGTTGGCACGGGTCGACATCTGTAGGGTAGAGAGAGGGAGTTAAGTTTAATATCTATGATAACTACTCCTTGCCTATATTCAGTTTGCTTATACCTGGCTGAGATCCTTAACCCCCTTGCAGCTCAGTTGATGACCAAGTCTACTCAGAGTGGGGGGTTCCCTTGGCAGGGAACCAAGGAGACTCATTCCTACCTCATATTTAAGGCTTATGGAATTTCATGCAACCACGATTTGGTGTTCATGTTGTGAGAATAGGCCAGTTCAGCCAGTTGAAAACTGGCACAACTATTTTCGCTAGTCTCATAAAAAATACAGGCTCTGTAAATTATACACAAGTACAGTTGATTCGCTTTAACTTTGCGGAGAATTTAATCCTTTGGTAGCTTATATCCCATAACCTAGCTTAGTCTAATCCAGTATAGTCTAACCTAACCTAACCTTAGGCTAGGTTAGGCCAGGCCAGGGTAACTATGTATAACCTAACCTTACCTAACCTTCTCTTACCTTCCACACGGTGCTGGGTAGAGTTATGGGGCGCTGAGCAGCCAACAGTTAACGTGAGGGTAAATGTGGTGAAATACAGGCCCAGATGCATCCTCGATTGTGTGTTGCTGCTGCTTTCTCTCAGTATGATTATCCAGCTTTCTATATGTTCCCAAGTTACTATGGTTTTCAATAGTTTTGTTTACTGTGCTTTTCTATTTTCTTATTCCTTTCTTTATATATTTTCTCTGATTTTCTAGCCTTTTAACATCCTTTCTGATTATTATCACAGGTAGATTCGTGTTTCTTGATAATCATTATTGTTTCGTTCTCGTATGTTTTCACGCTGACAGTCACTCTGTTTTAACCCCATCAGCCCGATGCTGTATTGTGTATTTCATCATTACTTCCTCTCAATGTCAATTTTCGACCGAGGAGAAAGTTCTTTAGTTACGAAATGCTAGTGCTAACCTTCCTTAACCTGATCAGTGCGGGAGGTTTTTCTTAAATAAACTTTAAACTATTTTATCAGATTTCAAGGGGTAGCAGTTCATCACTGTCGTTTCGTTTTCGTACTTTCCCAGTTTGATATTCACTCCTATCTTGATTCCGTTCACGAACAGGGCGGGACAAGGGCGTGACGGGGATGAGATGCAACGCCGTACTGACTTAATCTCGCCGGGTGAGTCTGGGTTAGCGACCGGTTTCATAAAGGAGTGCCCCGGGGTAGAAAGTTGGGTACCTTGCAGTGTTTTGTTTGTCCACGTGCTCAGCTTGACTCAGAACATGCTCTTTCCCCCCCCCTCTCTCTCTCTCTTGGGGGATGGGTGTCTGTTTGTATGTGTGGGTATGTATGTGTATGTATGTATATATATATGTGTGTGTGTGTGCGCGCGTCTTTGTGTGTGTTTGTGTGTGTGCGTCTTTGTGTGAGGAACCTAGGAAATAGCTCAGGAAATTCCCAAAAATTACTGGTACGCCTGTCCGCCTCATATTCTTTTTTTTGTTTTTTAACTTCGACATTGGTAGTTCCTGAGTTATGTCATATATGAACTTGCATCACATTGGCTTCCTGTGTGGGGCTCCTGTGACTGACGCTCAGCTGAATATAATTGTCTGGTGTCAGCGGAATTGAATGCTAGAGTTGTTCCGACCGTGAGACTCTTAATTGTACCAGTATTGAGACTCCTGGTTCTCTCTCTCTCTCTCTCTCTCTCTCTCTCTCTCTTTAAAAGGATTAATTGAAACATTAGTGAAGTAAAAGTCATTAAAAAGATCCTTTCTATTTTGATCACACACAACACACACACACACACTGTTATAGGGTTTTTCCCTATACTTAACTTATACTCACTTCCCCCTCCCCTCTCCTCCCTCCTCCCGTCACCTCACTTCTTCCCTCACCTCCGCCATTCCCTCCTCCTCCCTTTGCCCCTCCCGTGTCCCTCCATCCCCCCTTGCATCGTCAGTCTTTTCCCTCCCCTTTCTTTCCTCTTCATCTCCCTTCTCTCTCCTTGTATTCACGTTCCTCGCCGCCCCTCCTCCTCACCTAACCTACCCTCGTCTCAAGCAAGGTCCTCCGAGATTTGCAGTCTTTGGTGATTGTCCTGCTTGATTTAGAGATGATATTTATGTGAAAAATGTTTGTGGAATAGCTGCTGTCGTTTCAATCGCCGACTCATCTTCCTGTAAACCCAGCGGACTACAGGGAGCCGGCCATTTCAAGCGGTTGCTCCCTAAGATCTTTTGTTTAGGCTGTGTTGAAGAACTGTCTATGTCGTAATTATGTGGTTTATGTTGTATGTAGTACTGTGGTGTGGGGGCTGCATTTCATTGTGAGCATAGTGAATTGTTTGGGATATGTATTTTGACAGTGTGATGCATGTGGTGAGTGTGTTGTGTGGGCTGAGTGAACTTTTTGTCAGATTATTTGTCATATGTACTTTTTGTTCGTATAGTGGCAGGGAAGGGTGTTGACCGCATCACAGTCTGGTTAGATGTACTCATATCTCTCTGGGTTTGGTAATTTCTAAGGGTGGCACTAAATTACTGGCTATCCTACTGATTTATGCCCAGGTTAAATCGAATTAAGCCTTTGTTGGGTAAAGGTAAAGTCAGATTCTTTTAGGTTTGGATAAATGAGAGTATGCTTCACCTGAAAGACTCTGACGTTATTTAGTGGGAGGAATACATGCAAGCAGAAAAAATTACTGGAAAAAAGTTCAGAATACAGTAATAAATAGAACCCATTGCCATATCAAAAAAAGGAAGGAGCAAAGAAAATAGGGAAAAACTAAAATGAACTTGGTTTGAAAGCTTTTTCTCTTGACACCCCTCAAATATAACTTTACTTCTGCAAGCAAACCAACTGTAGAAGCATTGCTCATTCCTTCAGCCAACATTCCAGGTTCTAATTAGTCACTTGGTAAGAGGAATGACGTCATCAACATAAAAGGAATGACGTCATCAGCTCATTCCAAAAGCAGTGACGTCATAATCCGTTCTGAGTATCTAAGAATATTTAATTTGAAATGGCGCCATGCAGTCATATTTTTTCGAAAGGTGTGTGTGTGTGTGTGTGTGTGTGTGTGTGTGTGTGTGTGTGTGTGTGTGGTCATGCATGGCCCTTGGTGACAAAAAACTTCACATTTATCTTCAGCTTTATATTCATCATCATCATCATCAAATCCATCTTATCATCATCATCATCATTTTCATCATTATCATCATCATCATATCCATCTTCTCATCATTATCATCATCATCATCATAGCCATTTTGTCATCATCATCATCATCATCATCATCATCATCATTATTATTTGTTGGAAAAATAAGATTTATGATAGTGCTTAGAATGATCGCATATATTAACGTTGCAAGACTTAAATAATATCAAGCTTAAACAGTACAAAGTCTTCCATATTTCATAAAGGAAATTAACATCTTTCTTTTGTTTGTTTTCATGTACATAAAGTAATAAATATGTTGTAAATAGACAGTTAAATAAATAATTTACAAATAAATTAAGTAAATAACATAGAAAGCACTCAGTGCATTAAAAAAAAAAAAAAATCAGCCTGTCAGTAGTAGTAGTAGTTATGGTAGTAGTAATAGTAGTTATAGTAGCAGCCTTTGGTTCCTTCTTCCTTGGATTAAAAAAAAAAAACTACAGTCATTTGCCTGTTTGGGACCAACGGATTGTGTTATGAAAGTTTGTGTTTACTTTCACATTACAGCTCCAAATGGTGAGCTGTGATTGGTGTTGATCTTCGCTGAACAGTTCCCAAACAGATGGAGGTTATATTAGGTAGTAGTAGTAGTAGTAGAAGCAGTACTAGAAGTTGTTGTAGTAGCAATAATAGTAGTAGTAGTAGCAGCAGTAACCTGAGGCACATCTGAATGTGAACCCAGTGGTCTGTGGGCTGAAGCTACCCTCCTCCTGCAGTCCACCATCCTCCTTTTTGGAAAATAGGGAGGAGAAAATCCTAAATCAGTGTACAGAAGAACAGAAATAAAACAACGGACATAACATTATGAACAAATAAATAAAGATAGCTACAGTATTAATACATCTGTAAAGACAGATTGGACTGTTAAGTGCATAGAAAATTAATAAAGCACTGACATAATCTTTTCACATTAACCTGATCCCATATTGCCATCTCTTCATCTTGAATGCTGAATTGGAGCAAGATATTAAAACTAGAGTACTCGTATGATGCAAGTCACGAAGAAGTGTTAGGGAAGACGTTTTAGAGCCATAGGATTTCTGTCTGCCGGTGCACTATGTGATATAATGCTATAAATGAACGAAAATCTGGGCCAAGTTCAGGTGAGAGAACTATGATTTTTTTTTTCTGCTTTATCCGCTACAAATGATTCCGTACAAAAGATTCATTACAAGCAGGTCACTACAAAGGCCTCAGTTCAGTAGTCACTAAAAACGGTTCACTACTAACTGTTTCACCCAGTTTCATTCACGTTTCACTTCGTTTCTCCCACTGTTTCATCCCGTTTCACCTTAGATTTTCCCAGTTTCACTCACTTCCAGTTTCACCCAGACTCATCCACTTTTTCATCCAACTCCACCTCTTTCCAACCGCACGTTTCACCCGCTTCACCCCACGTTTCACCAATGTTTCACACGTTTCGCCCATGTTTCACCAATTTTTCACCCCACGTTTCACCTATGTTACACCCATTTATCACCTCAGTTTCACCCATGTTTAACCCGCCTTTACACCGGCTCTTCTCCCGGTTGGCGCTGGCTCTTAGCACGTGCCTCGAAGCAAGAGAAATCCTCCTCACAATACCCCATCATATTCCTCACTGTGCATTCACGACAAGGAACCTGACCCCCAATGGAAACACGGATCTTAAATAATCCTATATCTGGTGGCTTTGACGTTGGGTGGCTTGAAACTGGCTTGGGGTGGCTTTGTGAGCTTGGGATGGGGTGGGTTGGAATTGGCCTGGGGTGACTTGGCAATCGTGGCTTTGGTTGGTTTGGTGGCATGGACGTAGGGTGGCTTGAAACTGGCTTAATGTGGCTCGGATAGGTTGATTTGGAACTGAAGGGTATATCTAACGTGGGGTTGCTAGGGAAATTTATCACTTTATTTTCTTCTGAGACTGACGTGGGTTGATTGACCGAAGATTGCAGAGAATGATTGCTAGGGGCTGAGCTGGGATCCCAAGCTGGGTTTAGCGCTGAGTGGCTTATCTGGCTGAACGTGAGAGGCTTAGCTGGCACGAAGGAGGTGGAGGAGAGCATACCTTTTTGAAAGCTGACGAGGTTTGTGGAAGAACGTTCAGCTTGAGAGATTGAAGTGGAGAGGCTGGTTGAGAGTGGGTGGGGGTTGGTGTGGGTGGGGAAAATAATCTGTCTGAATGGAAAAGGAGATCTGGATGATGATGGTGATGGATGGGGAAAGCCACCCACACCCACACCCACATTCACATATTCTCTCTTCTCTTCATCCACATACTCTTCCACTTCCTCCTCTTCCCCACTTCTGCTCTCACGCAAAGGAGTTAAGAAATAGGAAGGAATTTGATGAGGTGAATGGGGTGATGGCTGGGGTGAGTGGGTTGATGGCTGGAGTGTGTGGGGTGATGGCTGGGGTGAGTGGGTTGATGGCTGGAGTGAGTGGAGTGTGTGGGGTGATGGCTGGGGTGAGTGGGGTGATGGCTGGGGTGAGTGGGTTGATGGCTGGAGCGAGTGGAGTGTGTGGGGTGATGGTTGGGGCGTGTGAGTTGATGGCTGGTGTGAATGGGGAGATGGCTGGGGTGAGTGGGGTGATGGCTGGGGTGAGTGGGTTGATGGCTGGAGTGAGTGGAGTGTGTGGGGAGATGGCTGGGGTGAGTGGGGTGAAGACTGGCTGTGGACGCAAGGGAACGAAGCTGCCGGGGCTTTTCTAGCAAGGTCAAGATCAAAGTTATCTGGAAAGTGGGAGAGCAGTGTTATAAATATAGTGGGTGAAATATTATTATTATTATTATTATTATTGCGATTATTTTATCATTATCATTATTATTGTTATTATTATTATTATTATTATTATTATTATTATTATTATATTTTTTATTATTATCGTTATCATTACTTTATTGTCAATATCCTACTGTACTGAGTGAAAAAATTAGATTCACAACTTCCACCACCACTACCATCATCATCATCACTATAATTCACTTAGCCATGAGTGTCATAATCACCACCTTCATTATCAACAACAGCAGCATCAGCATCGTCATCATCACAAACTCAAACAGATACAAAATAGACAAGTAACTCTCCGTGCATATTTCACATTCATCATCACTGCACGTTTGAACAGTGATGACGTTGGTGGCGTCTTTTTAGAGTTTATACTTGTTATCTCCAGAGGATTTTATTCAGCGTCGGGGTAACATAATTATATAGTCGAGTTGTTTGCACTTGACAGAGATCCCTAACACCTTCCAGACCAAGTGTCCTCAGAATGGAGTGCTTTTTGACAAGCAACCAAGGAGAATTGTTCCTACTTTATAATAAACGGCTCATTGAATTTCATGCAGCCACAACTTAGTATTCAAGTTACAGGAATGGCCCAGTTTCATCAGATGATAACAAACCGAGTACGGTCAAATCAACCCTCCAGTGTGACTGAGAATACCGGGGTTAGGAATCACTGTTAGGCTCATTATTGTGCACACGGCTCTTACCTGCCAAGTGATGGTAACTCCCCGGCACCTGGGGTAAGGTGACACTGTACGGAGCAGCCACATTAAAGGCCACTACAAATAACAACACAATCTTTCTCATTGCTTCAAGAGAAAGCGATGAGTCAGGGTGCAGAGACCTTTAAAAACACTTCCAGGCAAGGATGTCTGCGTTGATCGTATCCTTGCTGTTTCAGGCAATATTCAGTTTGGGATTTTCTGAACCGGGGAAGTTAGATATAGTCTTCTTCAACCTTTTAACTTCTCGGATGCTCTTTTAAGCTGAATGAAATCTGATATTCACTTAAGCCGAATCAAAGCTTGAAAACAGTCTCAATATTTCACATCTCACTGCAAACCCATGCTCAACTAGACAGACTCAAAAATTTCTCCCGATCTCCCGTTCTTGAAAACAGTCCCTGAATTTCTCTTCTCCAATCACTGCAAACGTTTCAAGCTCCAAAATTTTCTCTCACCCAATTTTGCCTTCCGTAATCTTAAGCTTGAAAAGTCTCCAATTTTTTCTTCCCAATCCCTGCTCGAACACAGACTTAAAATTCCCTCTCCCAGTCTCGCGTGAGCTGAGGAATGACTACGAAGGATGTTGACGAGACTGAGAGTGAGGCAGGAGTGAGTGCTCCACCAGGAGAGGACTCAGGGTAAATCTGTTTGAGCCCAGTGCCGGAGGGGTATAACAAGGAAACGTTGTTTGTGACGTAGAGAGGCACGTGGTGTTGACGAAGGTATGATACGATTTCGGTGTGACTTAATCGATATGGACTGTGGTGTACTATTGTGTTGCTTATTTAGGGGGAGGGTTATGTGAGTATATTATCATCATCATCATCATCAGACCTAACTCGGTTTCATACTTTTAAGAATTTAGAAAAATCGGAAAAAATCGAGATGTATGATAACACAATTTCGGTGTGACTTCTTTCTTTTCTGGAATTTTGGGCCGGTTTCATGAGGAGAATTTTTGGGTTCTGAGACCAAATCACCATCATCATCATCATCAAACCTAACCCTACATTTTAAAATACATTGAGTGAATAGAAATAATATAAAAAATCCAAACACTGTATATTGCGATGGAAAATTATGCTTTATTTTCCAGAAAGCACTGGAAACTGTATAACTCATAGTTCAATACATCTATCGCTGGAGTCCGGAAGAGCTGGCCACAAACAAATCGCCTAGTCTTCCTCTCCTTCGTCGTCAGGCTGCTCCTTCTGCAACCCACACCACCTCCCTCATATATGTCTCCACCCCATCACTTAACTCATCCTCGACTTCCCTCTCCAGCTCACTCATATACTCGTACACTTTCCTAACCAGTCTCTCATTCTCCATTCTCTCCACACCATCCCTCCATCTTGTCCTCGGTTTTCCCCTCCACCTCACTCATATACACTCTCCTAGCCAGTCTCTCATTCTCCATTCACCCTATTCCATCCTCGTTTTCCCTCCTTCCCCCACTCCCCTTCCACCTCACTCACATACACTCTTCCAGTCAGTCTCTTACTCTCAATTCTCTCCACCCCATCCCTCCATCTTATCCTCGGTGTATCCTTATCCTTCCCCGTCATTCACATACACTCTCCTAGTCAGTCTTTCATTCTCCATTCGCTGCACATGGCCAACGGATTTAAGTGATTGTAGTTTCTCACCATTCAATAGCATGGCTCTACCTTACATGTTTTTATGGACAATTATTATTATTATTTTTTCCCCGTGAAGTCTGTACCCCCGAAAGTGAGTCAGGAATGTCGAAGGTTTGACCGGAAGTGCATGTATTTGAACTTTGAGGATTCCATAACGTGACTAATCCTTCTTTCCTTCTTGCTTTCTTCTTCCCACACCGACTACCCATTCATTACCCTTCCCACCCTTTTCCTCTCTCTGTTTCTTTTTAATTCCCATTCCCTCAATTTCCCTCTCCCTTCCACTTTCCTTCCCTTTTTTCTTTCCCTTCCACTCTTCCTTCTTCATTTCTCTCTCCGTGTGTGTGTGTGTGTGTGTGTGTGTGTGTGTGTTGAGAGGTTTTGAAGGGGGCAGATGGACACAAATATTTGAGAGGAAATAGGAAAAGAAATGGTATTCCTCTCTCTCTCTCTCTCTCTCTCTCTCTCTCTCACACACACACACACACACACACACACACACACACACACACACACACNAGGGGGCAGATGGACACAAATATTTGAGAGGAAATAGGAAAAGAAATGGTATTCCTCTCTCTCTCTCTCTCTCTCTCTCTCTCTCACACACACACACACACACACACACACACACACACAAGAAAACTGCCAGAGCCTGCTTTGCTTTCCTTACCGAAATTCTTACACCAGGGTCTCATGGATAAGTTTATTTGTAGACAGGTAAGTAGGTGGGTAGATGGGTTAATAGGTAGGTAGGTAGAGGGGACGGGGTGAACTGGCTAGGAGGGGAACGATGAGAAGGGGGAAACTGAGAACGGGAAATAACCAAGTACCTTTCGTGTGCTTTCCAGACTTTGCCTTGGGTTAAATAGGAGGAATAAGGAAAGAGAGTATTGGACCTTTAGAGAGAGAGTGTGTGTGTGTGTGTCTGTGTCTGTGTGTGTGTCATAGCTCCTACATTATTATAATACAATACATAAATAGCATTAAGTATCATGTATGTATAGCATATGGCATATGTATCAGAGAGAGAGAGAGAGAGAGAGAGAGAGAGAGAGAGAAGGAAAAAGGGGAAAAAA
>JAGKTI010009203.1:5062-31539 GCA_018397915.1 Birgus latro | reverse complement strand
CCCTCCCTCCCCTTAACCCCCCCTCCCAGAAAGAGAGAGAGAGGAGACTGCATATTGTAACGGGACAGTTGAAAGAAAAGAAAAAATAAAGGAATATATACAGATTACATATTTACCAACCTGTTTGCTTACTCATATACACAACTACCCACCAACCTTTTTTCATTTCTTCCTACCTACATACCTACCTCTTTTTTTCTTTCCTTCCTTCCATCCATCCATTCTTAATTCCTTTTTCCGCTCTTCTCTCCTTCCTACCTACCTATCTGCCTACCTACCCTCCTTCCTTCCTACCTACTGTCCTTTCTACCTACCTCTCTGCCTACCACCTACCTACCTTCCTTTTCTCATTCCTTCCTACCTACATTTCATCGTACCTACCTACCTTCCTTCCATCCTTCCCACCTACCCACCTTGACGCCTCCTTAATGCTAAATCATTCTTCGCCCCTCCTCCTCAAGCATACCAATGTTACATAAGTTGCATTCCAGCTAGACTCTTTGCACTCTGACCTGGCTTCTTGAATGCTGAGTTGTAGCGATGATGATAAAAATAATGATGATGATGATTTCATTATTATTAACATAATGGTGGGTGGGGGCGCTCACCATCCACTCACTCAAGGTAGTGCTGCTTTCGGGTGACTGCCCTTTCCTCTCTTCCTTCCCTCTTTCCTTCCTTCCTCTTCTGTCTTTCTTTCCTCTCTCTTCTGCCTACGGGTGACTCTACACTCCTTCTTTTGTCTTTCTTTTCCTTCATTCTTTCCTTTTCCTTCTGCCTGTGGGTGACTCTACACTCCTTCTTTTGTCTTTCTTTTCCTTCATTCTTTCCTCTTCCTTCTGCCTGTGGGTGACTCTACACTGAATGACAATTCAAACTGTTTCTTGTACACCAGGAAACCATTTACTATGCTGGGTGGTACCGATATAACAAAATTATGGTGCCTAATCGGACTGAGCCTGTGTAAGTTAATATCCAAGGGTGGTTGGGGTTTATTGCTCACGTAATGCCACTTAGGGATGAGTGAGGCTGGTCACTCTCATCTTAAATGTCAGGACCAATTTGCCTAGCCCCGTGCTTCTATGCCCCTCATGGGGCAACACTGGATTAGATGATGAATGAATGAATGATTTATTATTATTATCATCATCATCATCATTGTAACACCAAGCTGTAGCAATAACAGATGGAAATATTTGTTGTTATTGTTTCTGTTGTTCCATTCCCTCTTCATTTTTTTTTTCCACCTCCTCCCCTCCACATAGCCACATAATAGATCAGCCCTCTCACTAACCACACACGTTACAAGACACACACACACACACTTCTCATATGTATATCCACAGTCACTTATACATTATTCTATCCATACTGTACTCTCTCTCTGTTAATGTGTGTTACCTTTCACCTGCTACATCTAAAGTACTCCACCAGGTGTTTATTAGAGTCTATCCTTAACTGAATAAAATTAAAACATCATGTCTTATCACATCGTTTATAAAGGCTCCAACATTCTTACATTTATTGGCTTTGGTTACCTAATGGTGGATCTCTACACTGCTCAGTTTCTGTCAGCCTCCCTTTTCAGTCACATATCCCTGAGGTCACACTCCATGATCTTGTCCCAGGTTTTTTTCAGTCTGCCACTTACAACTCTATCGCTGTCACATCTCTCAAGGATATCTAAATACTGTTATTTGAGGGACCTGTTAGACCAGTTTTATAGGTGGCAGTGGAACTTGTATTGGCAATTTTTTTCTATGTTGTGGAGACCAAGGATAAGATAGAAGGATGGAGCAGAGAAATATATGAGAGAGGGGTGTGTGAGTTGGAGGGAGGGCAACCAAATGCCTGAGGATAGAGGGAAATGCAGGCAATTTGTTTGTGACCATTCCTTACAGGATTAAGGTGTATTCTCATGCAGTTAGATTATTAACACCTCTTCCTTACCAATTTATTTTTCATTCTGCTTTGGTACTATATTCATGTGCATTGCTCATGGAATCTATATCGACATTAAAAAGATATAAGAAGCAACACAAGAGGATGTTGATGGGTAGTCTGGAAAACAAATAATTAAGGAAAGGGTGTTAGGGAGCCTGCTTGCCTGATGAAAGTATGGGTCCATGTTCCACTCTTATGCCATTTCCCTTCACAGTCTTTTGTCCTGGAGGTTTTCATGCTGGACTATCCTCCTTGGACTACTTCTGGGCATTTTTCCCTTTCCGATTTACACTTGTTACCATCTTTAGCCAATCTCCCTGTCCAGTGCTGTCAGCACAGCTGAAATTTCTCAGCTCACTGGTCCACATCACTCTGTTACAGTACATTTTACATCACTCGATCACTTAATGGTGACTCTCCACACCACTCAATCTCTAGCAGCCTCTTTATTCAGTCCATATCCCTGAGGTCACACTCTATGACCTCATCCTTAGTCTTTTTCAGGCTGCCTCTCACAATTTCACCCTGAGACTTCGCACCTTCCACAGCCATCCTCTCCACATGCTGAAACCATTTCAGTCTACCTTTTCTTATTGCAATACTAATATATTCAAGTTCCATCCTTCCTCTCAACTCCTCATTCATGATCCTAACTCCCCATGTCAGTCAGGGAAGCATTACTCATCAGTCTAACCATTCCCACCTCTGTACGTTTGAGCCTATGAACTGATTTCACGAGCATGCTACAAAATGGAAGTTTGGCTCCAGCAGTATCACATAAAAAACTGCATATTATTACTGTACAGTACTGGTATACAAAGAATGGCCAACTAAACAGAAGTGGAAAATACAAATTGAAAATTGATATTTGTACCTTTTTATTCACATATGCGGATACAGTAAAGCCACAAAATGATTGATAAATTAAGCCAAATTCTTTAATATGACAGTGTACACATTTCTTATTGGCATTATATGTATACTTGTGATTCTTTCCTTGCACAGTACATAAAGTACTGTTCCTAATTTTTTCCAACACAACAATACAAAATATGTTATTAGCATTATAAATACAGTAACTTTGTAACTTGTGCTTCTTTCCATGCACAGTATACAAATTACTGTTCTTCATAATATGCACAGTATATAGTTTTCATCATAGTACACAATCTTAGTAGAAAATATGATATGGCAATACAGTAAAGGAACATCAATGAAATCACTAAAGGGCAATTGGCTTTTTGAGTGGAAAGCCATAGAGAGTATAGCTAATGAAGCGTAAATAAAGCATGAAACTGGGATCATACAAAGATATTCAGGATTAAGCAAGTTTAGGAGAAATACATAGTGTTCCTCATATAATACTCTTCTTGCACTGTCAGGCGATTTCGTGTGTGATGTAGGGACAGTTAAGTCTGCTTTATCAGTGTCTGTCCTGCATCATTTACTCATTTCCTACACCCACTGCCACACCCATGCCCACAACAGCAGACAGTCAGTGTTATCATTGTCAGTTTTGCATCATTTATTCATTTCCTACCTCCACTCTGCCACAACCATGTCACACCCACAGACTAAGCTGTCCCCACAACATGCAATATACCATCAGGCAAGTTCCTAAAGGTGTTCTAATTAGGGGGCCACTGTTTTTCAATATCAAGCAGAAAGATATTTGTAACACGTTTTAGAGCCGTATTCTCGTCAGTTAAGGAAGCTCCATAACATCTTTCCCTAAGCAGTTATTTTGCTTATTATTACTCCTTACTTGTCCTATTCTGTGTTACATAAATCATTCCAATATCACCATACTCTGCATAAATAATATACAAATGGATATTAACCAGCCATAAAGAATAAATCACTCAAGAAGAGGTGTTAGGGAGTTTCCTTAGCTGACAAGAATACAAACTTTAGTCTCCCAACATATGGAGTAGAGGGAATCCAGAAACTCAGCAATCAGGAAGAGAGGCACAGTCATCAGATATGTGTCCACTGTATTAGGCCACACATCTGTTCACTCATCATTCAAACCAATTACCCCTTTCACTAAAACATTTAATTTTATTTTGTATCTGTCTATAGCCAGATGCCTCAGTCCCGTAAGGGGTGGCCACAAATATATCGCCTTCATGTCGCCTTGTCTCATGCCATTTCACTGCCCTTCCACCAGCTCACACCCCGCTTTCTCATATACCTCTCCACTCCATCCCTCCATCTTATCCTCAGTCTCTCCCTCTCCACCTCACTAACATACACTCTCCTTGCTAGTCTCTTATGCTGCATCCTCTGTATCTGCTACCACCAACTAATTTATAAAGCTTAGAGACTAGTGAAAAATTTACCCAAAATGTGCTGTGTGATAGAGCAGTTATTTATGTAATTTATTTAGATGTGCTCAAAATATCATGTTATAACTGCTAGTAAAATGGGGGAAAATGGCAATTTATCTTCATAGGTAAAAATGAAACTTTATTTGGCATTTTTTCCTTACTGTACTTAGATCAGCAAAAACATTAAATGGAGGACTTATTTTCTTTACTTAGATCAGCAAAAACATTACATTGGACTTATTTTCTTTACTTAGATCAGCAAGGAAATTAATTGAGGACATATGTTCTTTCCTTGGGTTAGGGAAAATATTAAACTGGGAATTACTGTACGCAAGAGATTCAGTCTAGAGTGGATAATACCTGAAGATACTCCTATTCAAGACAGCTTTTGTTGTATTCTTAAAACAAACACATATTTTGACTGTAGGGTATAATTTATCTATTATGAACCCCATTAATACCCTCAGAGGAAATATATTTCTTATTTTTTGTTGTATTTTCCCAGGCATTTATATGAAACTGGTGTAGTCAAAGAGCTAAAACTATATAACACAGATCTGAATGACAGGGTGTGGGTGTGGTGTGACGACTATGACTCATACTCTCGTCAGTTAAGGAAGCTCCCTAACACCTCTTCCTTAGCAGTTTACTTTCCAAACTACCCATTAATATCCTCTTTTATGCTTCTTATGTCTTTTTAGCATCAACATAAATACTGTAGCATGAATAACACATAAGAATGTAGTAACACAGCAGATGCAGAAATAAATCTGCACTTAAGATGTGTTAGTGAGCTTCCTAACTGCACGAGAATACTGTCTTACGACTCCTGCTGTATAAATGGGTTAGGTATGGCCTCACAACCATCCATGGGGCATATGAGGACAACCGCTGTTCCTCGGCACACCACCAGTCCCCGCTCCTTTGTGTCTTCTGTGAGTTTGTACGGGTCATCTGGGTCTGAAATATAAAGGTACAACTGAGTGCAAGGCAAAATACTTAAGGTTAGTTTTCACCTGACAAAACTAGGCCACTCATACACCTTGAATACTGAGTTGTGGTTAATGGGTGCAAACATATGTAAGGATACGAAAGGGCATTTACACATCACTTGACCATAAAACAAGGTTTGCTTGTACTGCTGCTGCTGAATACTGAAAATGATTCTGTTTCTTCTCTCCTCTCTTCCTATTTCTCCCATCTTTCCTGCCACATTTTATTACTCTTCTTTCCTTTTCAGGTGGTTTTACAATGAGTGACAAGCCTAATCAGTTTCCTGTAAGATATGAAACCAGTTACAACACTGGGTGGTAACCATATAACCAACCCATATGTGTTCCTTACATGTCAACAAGTGGGTTGGCTAAGGGTTAGTGCCCCTCCCCGTAAAACAACTAACTCAGAATCATACAGCCACCCCTTACAGGATTGTGGCATCTGGCTTTAGATAGATAGACATATAGATAGATACATGATGATACCACAACTTCAGTAATAACCATACTAATGAAAACAGAAGAACCCTTCTACAACAAACCTCTCAGATACTCTATAGTATTATCCAGCACAAGATTCAGGAGTTGATCAAATCCTTTTAAGATGCCTGAAGCCTCTCGACCTCCAGAGAACTTGACACGAATCGCCTTGTCCAGATACTTGCTCAAATCTAAGATGGACTCCTTTCGCTTCTTGTCCTTCTGTTCCCCATCTCTCACTCCTTCTCTCCTCTCTGTTCCACCTTGTTGCTGAAATTATGGGAAGAAATTAGTTGAAACACTCCCTTTCTCAAATTGTGCACCAAACTGAGCCATTCCATCAAGTAGAGAATGTACTATAAAAAAGAAAAGGGGGGTACCAAAGTCTTGTCATGTGCTCCTCTGTACATATCCATCCAAACAACAAGACCCCTTATCAGTTCTGTAAAAACAGTGGCACATAACCTTCTTCTGTGAAAAATCTATCTATCTATAGCCTGACGTCATAATCCCGTATAGGGTGACCACAAACAAATCGCCTCCATGTTGCCCTGTCCTCTGCCACTTTGCTGCCCTCTCCCCAGCTTACACCCTGTCTGCCACATACTTTACCTCTCTGCTTCATCCCTCCATCTCATCCCCAGTCTACCCCTTCACCTCACTCACATCACTCTCCTAGTTAGTCCCTCACTCTCCATACCATGTCAAATCCATCCAGTTTGCAAAATCTCTACCAAGCTGAATACAGTCAACTCAAGATAGTAGTATCTGTAATATACTAAATAATACAAGATGTCAGTGGAGTGGAGGGGTAATTTTCCCTCAAAGAATTTTGGTCTGCCTTCTTTGTGGCCTGTTAAATTAATGTACTTTTCTTTCTTTTGTTCCAGTGAATTACTGTACAAGACTGAAGTGTAAAAAGTTCTCATTAGTACTCCAGGTCTAGGTTAGGTTGGTTTCATGTCTGAAGATGATCATAAAGAGAAGTTTGTTTTGTTTTACTGAATTGGTTGCTATGACTTTTTTTTTTTTTTTAAGAAATAATTCTTTTGATGCATATTTTGCCTTAACCTTAGCATCCATCATCCAGATATCATTCAGTCCTAACCACAGCATCACATGCAGTACCGGTATCATACTAACGAGCAACACACAAATGGAGCTCCCTAGAGACAGGCCTTTCCTACGTGTTGGTGTTGGAGCATAATGTAAAACTTTACCCACGTATTCCCAGGTTAGGCTACAGACAGTGAGAAGAGTTAAGGAACATATCACAGATCTAGTCTTTGCCAATATCACGGGTACATAGCCGTGCAGCATGGCTATATACGCGTGATATCTAATTTGATTTGCAACACGATTGTACAGCCCATATCAAAAAATAGACTTGACTGGGTTACCCTGCCAAATAATGATGTCTAGCATGTCCGTAAAATACAAGTTCTCATGCATAACACTTTCCCCACATTTTGGGAATAACCCTTGATAATGCAAGAATGTTTCCTGCTTGGAATAAATGCGTGGTGAATCCTGTGGACGAACTTAATTATGGACACAAAACTTACAGCCATGTTTTCAAAACGTTGTGAGTAGCTTGTGTTTACACTATTTCGGCAATTTAATATACTTTAACGAATAGTTTATTGTAATTGGCATACAAGTCACTAAAGTCGTCGAAATTATGGAGACTTTTATTCCGTTTATATCTGGTGCTCATTTTTTTTTTTTTTTTTTTTTACCCGAATTAGTTTTTCCATGACTAATCTTATCGCACCTCTAAAGCCGCGTCTGTTACCCATGGCCTTTGAATTTCCACGCCTTATTTAAGGTATTTGGTAACATTTTGAACATAATTATTGATTCTCCTTGGAGAATATACAACTTTAGTCTTCAGGGAATCATAAAATAGAATATATGGGATGTTTATATGGAAGACTCCGTGAATTTTCTTTCACCTCTACCCAGAAATGCCAGTCATATAAGCAGTGTTCTGTTATTGATATATTTACATAATATCATATCATTGAAATGTGAATTTAAATGTAGATTTTGCAGTATGAATGATACCGCTAAGTTCCAAAATAATGATGCAATAATGGATTTATGTGACTAGGTGAATCACAGGAATAATATTTAGCAGAAGCCACACCAGGAATTCAGTATGAAGTGTGTTCTGTTTATATAGCATCATCTGGTAACATTCCCCCTGGGGAGGGGGGTAAAGAATACTTCCCCAGTATCCCTGCTTGTCATAAGAGGTGACTAAAAGGGGCCTTTTTGTCTCCAGGCTTTCTCTCCTACTGTCCTCTTTTGCTCTTCTGTCCCTTCTCTCTTCTTGATATTTCTGTGTTTCTTCTGACCTTTATTTTCCCCCTATATCTTCACTGCTATATAGCCATATTATGGCTTGTGGTAAAATTATTGTTTTAGCTAATAAGGTAAACATATGCTTAATTTGGGGCAATAAAAGGACCTTACCAGTTCAGTTCATATTCCTCCAGTTTGTTTTTTTGTATTTTTCTGAGTTTTCAGATGGTAAATTACCTTTTCCTGCTGAAAACTTTCCCACTCTTTATCATCACGTTCCTTATGTCATACCAACGGCTGTTTGTTTGCACTAATGGAAGTATCTTACTCTTTGTACTGAAAGGTGGATTTTGTTTTCCCAAATAAAAACAATTTGTGAGAGTGTCTCAGCATTGTCTGAAATAGCTACCTTGCTAATACCTTTCTTCTATGACACTTCCATCACAAATGACCCCTGGGGCTATTAATGACTCCCAGGGAGGATAAATGACCATTAAGGCATCTAGGTATGGATAGTTAAGTAAATAAATAATTACTTGTAATTTAGTTTCCCACTAAGAAATGATGCTAGTTGGTGGGGTTAAGAAATAGGAAATGAAAGATAATATGGCAGGTGAACTTACAACAGAGTGACTTGTGAAATGAATCATATACTGTACTGTACAGTGCAGCCTCGTTATGCGATAGGGTTGTGTTGTGTGAAGACAGACCTATTGGATAACGAATTATTGCATAATGAGGTCAATATAACATGGATTGAATGGGTTAAAGAGGTTGACCTCGACTGCGAAGCTTTAAATTACCTAAAAAAAACTTGCCATCCTATGCAGATATGAATCGTCACCAAGGGTCCCCTGCCCCCCAGGATGGAGGACAGTTGGAGAGCCTTGATGATCACTCCACAAAATGATACAGTATCACTTAATATCATACACCACACAAAATATTAAGTACTTGTGCAGTTATTTGGCAATAACTGTGGTGTTTCAGTGGCCTTTTATACATAAAATAAAACAAAAGGCAACAATCACAGCCATTGCAAAGACCAGGCAGGCATCTCGGCTCAGTCAACTGTGTAGAGGCCTAAAAGGGGGATGATGGTTATGTAAGGTTGATGATTTCCAAGTCACAAGTTTCGGTACCGGTATTTCACACAAAAAAGTATCGCTTTATATTGCACACTGCACCATTTGTTAAACCCTTGCACTGTTATTTGGCGATAAGGATAGTGTACCTGTGGCCTTTCATGCAGGCGTAGAGGCCCCAAAATGGGATGATGATTACATAAGGTTGACATGATTTTTAAGTTACTACCTGTAGTTATAGTACTGGTATTGTATTTCACACAAAAAAATCATCACTTCACTTAATATTGCACACTGCACCATTTGTTAAGCATTTGCACTGTTATTTGGTGATAACAGTGGTGTTTCAGTGGCCTTTTGTACACAAACTAGAATGAAAGGCAACAATCACAGTAGACATAAACACTGGGCGGCATTTTGGCTTGCGTGTGTCACCGCGTGGACATGAGATTCTCGGAGGCAGCCATCAAAAATATTGTTGCAGCAAAATTGCGAATAAATTTTTTAATGTGCCGAGACCGGGTATAACTTTTTAATTATCGTTGTAGCAGTTAATCATATAACGTGGAGTCATATAACGAATCTGCACTGTATCCCCTTCTTTGCGCAGGCCTTCAAATTACAAACTTATTTAAATCACTAGCCACTAGCGATTTTTGTGTTCTCTTTCAGCCTTGTGATATCTGCTGATCATGGAAGTCAGCGATGTTAGGTGCCATGATCTGCTGACAACAGAGGAGACTAGTAAATTCAGCAGCCAAGAATTACCAACAACCATGGAGACTGGTAATGTTGTCAACCATGAAGTACCAACAACCATGGAGACTGGTAATGTTGGCAGCCAAGAATTACCAGCAACCATGGAGATTGGTAATGTTGGCAGCCAAGAATTACCAACAACCATGGAGACTGGTAATGTTGGCAGTCAAGAATTACCAACTACCTTGGAGACTTCTAATGTTGGCAGCCAAGATTTGACAGCAACCTTCAACAACATCGAGGTGAAGGGTAACAGCCAGGACAGTGTTTACAGCATGGATCATTTTGACACCAGTGGTGATGAGAAGTTTTTTGCGTGTCAAGATCTGATTGATTTTGATCTCCCTGATAGTGCTCCTTGGAGGAACAGGTTGTCAGAGGAAAAGAAGAAGGAACTCGCTGCTTTTGGTGACATGTTGAAGGATATTGTTAGGTTTCAGCATATATGGAAGTCTTCAAAACCATTGTTGGATAAGAATATAATGAACAATGCCAAGAAACAAATGCTGGAGAGGTTTATTCACCACATCAATGTGGAAGAAGGCATTGGAACACAGGATTTCCAGGCCACACAAGAGATAATGAGTATGGTGGAAAGTAGTGGTGAAGGAAACACACCTGATATACTAAGCTCAGAATTTGAAAATACAAGGCATATAATGATGGTAGAGAATAAAGAAAATGTACCTTCCAGAATACTTTGCACAATTACTGATAAAAAGAAAAAGAGCATGGTAGAGAAGCATAATGAAGAGAATGCCCATCATAACATTCATGATGCACAGCCTTCACCAAAAAAAGGTATGACTAAAGTGGAGAAGAGGAATGAAGAAAACGTTCCCTCTAACGTACTCTGCACACGGTCTGAAAATGTACAGATGACGGTGGTAGACAAGCGTATCAGAGAAAATATCCTTCCAAACATTCTTCATCCACAATCCAGTACTAAAAGTATGACTGAAGTGAAAGGTAATGAAGAAAATGTACCTCCTAACACCCTTTATACACATTTAGACTCCAAAAGGAAAGCAACAGTGGCAGAGACTGATAAAGAAATAAACATGTCTCCTAAAACTCCTCATTTACAGTCATTGCTGCCTGGTACACCAAAAAGACATCTCTCAAAAAATCAAAGGGAAACAAGAAATTTGCACTTGGCTTGGCTGAAATTGGCCAAAATGGCTTCAAAGGAGAGGGAGCTTGACCCATCAAACTCAGGGCTGTTAGAGCTTAAGAACTATATTGTAGAAATTCATAAAACACTGATGACTGGTGTTATTGATGAGAGGACAATGACTCCACCAGGTGTTTTCAGTACGTTTGAAAGAGTAGCCACCTATAAGGGTGAAAAGCACAAGTACCCAACAAAGGGGAGTCAAGAGGAATGGGAAAAGGAAGTTTGGACAGTGCTGGATAGATATAATGGCCTAATAGAAAAGGTAAAAAAGGATATTAAAGATAATGGTGGGTACAAAGCCATTGAAAGTTTGTTCAAATGTGCAGCATGGCTTCTGTTCACTCTGGTGTCTCTGCATCCATTCAGTGATGGTAATGGCCGACTGTGTAGACTGTTAGCGAGTTATTCATTGGCCATAGTTACACCTTTCCCATCTCCCATCTACAACATATTCAGCTCATCCACAAAGCATGATTTCATTGATACACTTGTGGAGGCACGTCGAAGCTCTGCTCAGCACCCTGCCCAGCTTGCTGGTCTCATGGTGGAGTCAAACTGGTCGGCTTGGAAAGAGTTTCTTCGTCTAGTCGGTGTCCTGCACTAACCATCACCAGATCACAAGATAAACTTCTCTGATGGGACACTGTCTTGCCACAGTGCAGAAACTTGTTAAATGTGTATTCCAAGAGATCAGTGAAGTTATACTATGCTCCTGTTACTCTAACTTGGCCTTGGCCAGAGATTACCATCTCTGGAGCTTAAATTCTGAGCTGTAACAAGAGATTGACACTAGGAAATGGTCTTAATCATTATGAAGTGCTATGGAAAGGATGCAGAACCATAGCATTGTCTTTTTTTTTTTTAGCACTGAAGTATGTGAAATATGCTGCAGAAGGACAAAAACCTGAGCCAGGTTGAAGTAAAAGGACTGTAGTTGTGTACTGCAAGAGAGCAGTGACTCTGCTGTTCAACCAGACTGGACAGGTTTACTGGTTGGAACCATATATAATTGTCCCTCTCACCAAATTAGCAAAAACAATGATATAAATTCACAAGTAATCAACAGTGAATTCTGTCTTTAATTAAGTATTGTTGTTGCAGAAAGAACAAGGAAAGATGAATGCAGAATTTTCTCTTGTCTCTAGGTCACCCTGCAGAAACAAACTGCAGTCATGAGAGGATAATTTTTGTAGGCTATTTTGTGAATCTAATTCCTATATGCTTAAAAGTTACCCGGACTTTTAATCTAAACTGGCGCAGATTGTCATTCTTGTGATTTCACTTTGCCCAGTGGTCGAATAAGACTGTACTGCTGCTTCACATCCTTTTCACAGCACTTCTTTGTGACTAGCATCATATTTGAGTGGTAATCTTGTCTTACACCTCAGCATTCAATATGGACAGTATCATCACCATCACCACCACCATCATTCCTCTTATCATCACCACCACCACCATCATCATCATCATCATATTTGTCTTTATTGCAAGCATTAATTCTTTGGCTGTGCATATCAAAGTTTTTATTATAATTTTTAAAGAGCCATTACAGGTACTAAGTCAGTTGTATATACTCTACAACCAGAGATAATAGTAAACAAGTATTATTATTATTAGCTACTATTTTTAAGCTAGCTCATTAAGATTCTTTGTGTTTTAGCCCATTTGGTGTGTATGTAAGTTTTTATTCTCATTTTAAAACTGCCATTGCTGGAGCTGCTGTGAGTCAGTATGCTGAAATTCAGAATAATGCTTGAGATTTAGTGTAGGTATAAGCTGTTTCTCATCCTGAAGTCATTCAGTTTTGAGTGTGAAAATTTCTGTTGTGATATTAAGACTGTCATTATAATACTTAGTTATTATTGTTGTTGTTGTTGTTATCACTATTATTGTTAGTAGTAGTAGTTCTTCTACTACCAGTACTACTACTGCTACATTTTTAACGTATTCTAAAGTCAGTCCATTTTCATCTGACAGAACCAGGTCACTGCCACATCTTGAACACTGAATTGTATTGATGAACATTGGCTGTGAGGTAGGAATGACTCTCCTTGGTTACCGGTGAAATCATTCCTCCAGTGTGATTTCACTTGGTCATCAACCAAGCTGAAGAGAGAATACATATCTCTGACAGGTTAGAATAAACCTTCTACTGTATACTGTAGTGCTTTTAGCTGTGTGTTTTGTAGTCTTAAGTGATAGAAAACATTATACGTTGAGGTGGTATGGCCATGTGGATAGTGAGAGACTAATGAGGAGAGTGTACTGTATGTGAGTAAGGTGGTAGGGAGAGAGAGGGGGGGGGGGACTGAGGATGAGATAGAGAGTTATATGGGAGGGGAGGGCAGTGAAATGGCAGGGGACAGGTCAGTGTGGATGCAATTTGTTTGTAGTCACTCCTAATGGGATGGTATTAAGATGCCTGGCTGTAGACAGATAGATAGTTTTAATGTGTTCCACCTGATGTTTTTCCTCTTTTTATTTTTCATATAATCTCAGTGTTTTCCCTCTTGATTTTCTTGTAGCCACTTGCTTTGTTATAGTCTATTTACTCTGATGTATTATTAATAATAATAATGTTGTTATAATTACTATTACTTTTATTTTTACCAGCTTTTATTTATTGATTTCTTTGATTTTTTTACCCCGTTCTGTCCAGTTGCATTTTTGTATTTTGTATCTCACAACTTGTGCAGAGATTGAGGAGTGTGAGTGTCAAGGGTAGGGTTGCGAGAGGAAGACCAAAAAGAACCTGATACAAGGTCAGGATTATGACGTTTGACAATAGATAGATAGAACCTTAGCAATGTATATTCCATAATAGTTATAAAAATGGTAACTTTTAGTGGATTGTTATATATGATGTCAGAGCATTCCAGAGTCATGACACGGTAATAGTTGTGGAAATGAGTACATATTGCCGCTGTATCTGATAACTGATAAAAGATAAGGTGTACGAGCTCACTACGTAGCCTGCATTATTCACTCTTCTTCCACCCACCTTGAAAAGTGTACGGGCTCTTCATTAACCCTTTCAAAACGAGGCTAATTCTTCCCTACTGCCAGCTAGACGGTTTTTTTGCCCCTCATACAGAAGTGGTTAGAAGAGTCCTACTAGTAACTCTTCTAAATTTCAGTGTGCATTGTTAGGGTGATTTTTTTTCCCTAGTATGGCAGAGTGATTTATGTTAGGGAAACAGCCTCGCTTTGAAAGGGTTACAACGTGTAGGGTTGGCTGGACCACTATAATTTTTGTGAGTATGGTTTTCTGTTCATTATTTTGCTATTTTCTGTGTCATCTCTCCATCTTCTGTATCCTCTCACTATTTTCTGTATCCTCCCGCTACTTACCTGTTTCGTCTTGCTATTTACAGTACTACATCTACATCATTTGCTATTTGCTGTGGCTTTTACTTTGGGATACAGTACTAGCTTCTTTTTTAGCTTTGTAATATTTTGCCACTCAAATCGCCGTTATCACAGGACTGCATATACAGTTTTCTCTCTCTCTCTCACTCTCAGTGCAAAGGAAAAACTGCACATCTATTCAGCGTGAAAATTCTTGCCGAATGTCATTGTTTGATTTAGGTTTATTTATATAGCTTTTAATATTGTTCATGGAGGGGCTAGGTATTGATGTAGAGCTGCCTACTTCTTCCTTAGCCTTTATCTTTCTTGTTCTGTGACTGCCCTCTTCTCTTCCTATTTTTCCCATCTTTCCTGTCAGTTCTTATTGCTTTTCTTTACATTGAGTGACAAGCCAAATGGTTTCCTGTATGCCAAGAAACCATTTACAACTCTGGGTGGTAATCATATAACCAAACCATACGTGCTCCCTACGTGTCAACAAGTGGGTTGGTGGAGGGTTAGTACCCCTCCCCATAAAACAAATAACTCTAAAATCAAATGGCCACCCCCTACGGGATTATGGTGTCTGGCAATAGATAGATAGATAGATCTCTTCATTCCTATATGGATTTATGTGGCTCAAGAGGACGTGTTGCTGTACTAAATAGAATAAATTGTCTAGGAAAAGGTGTTAGGGGGCTTAACCAACAAGAACATGGTCCTGGCAACTTTCCCAATCCCCAGAACTGCCCCAGATAAGATATTGCTTATCATTGGCATGTCTGTGGTACTCACTTGGTGTTCACGTGATGAAACTGGCCAACTCTATCTATCTGTCAGTCCAGATGCCATAATCCCGTAAGGGTTGGCCATTTGTCTTAGAGTTTGTTGTTTTACAGGAAGGGGCACTAACCCCCTGCCAACCCACCTGTTGACATGTAGACAACACGTATGGGTTGGTTATATGGTTACTACCCAGGGTTGTAAATGGTTTCCTGGCTTACAGGAAACCATTAGGCTTGTCACTCAGTGTAAAGCTGCCTGATAAGGAAATAAGAGTAATAAAAAGTGATAGGAAAGATGGGAGACATAGGAAGAGAGGAGGACAGACACAGAAAAAGAATGATACAGGTGAAGGAAGTAGTAGGCAGCTCTACAGCAAGTGAGTGGATGATGGTCACCACCACCTACCACTCTCATGTGTAATATTGTATTTTCATCGATTGAGGAGGCTCCCTACCACCTTTTTCTAAGTGATTTATTTTTCTTATTACATCTTATTGCCCTGCTCTGTGCTACATAAATCCTTTCAATATCGCAATACTCAGTGCAACATACAAAAGGATATTAACCAGTCATAACCAAAAATAAATCTCTAAGGAAGAGGTGCTAGGGACCTTCCTTACCTAACGAGAATACTGATCTGTGTTGTGGTTGTGTGAAATTCGAGGTGCCTTAGTTTTGAGGATGGCCTGAGTCTCCTTGGTTACTAGTCAGGTAAGCCCTCTAATCTGACAACACTTGGTCATCAACTGGGCTGAAAAGGGTTAGGGTCTTTATCAGGTTAGAGTACATGAGTCTCCTTGGTTACCAGTCAGATCAGCCCTTCTACCTTACTGATTGTGCATATCTGCTTTTTTCCAGCCTTGTGGTATCTGCTGATAGTTTGGCATCTAGAATCTCCCAACAACCAAGGAGACGGGAATTGATACCCAGGAATTACCAGCGACCCTGGAAGCAGACATGGTTGATAGCCAATATTCAATAGCAACCAAGGAGACGGAGGGAATTGACACCCAGGATTTACTAACAGCCAAAGAGACTGACCAGATCAACAGCCAACTTTCACTAACAACCAAGGAGACTGGCCAAATTAACGGCAGGAATTTTTCCTCAACCAGCATGGGTCATTTTGAAAAGAGGAGGGGAGGGAATTTCATCGCTTGTCGAAACCTAATTGATTTTAACCTTCCTGAATCTGTCCCATGGAGAGAGAGACTGCCAGAGGAAAAGAAACAAAGGCTGATAAGCTTTGAGGACATGGTGAGGGAGATTGTTGCATTTCAGGATCTTTGGAAGTCAAAGAAATTGTCGTTGGATAGAAATGTACTTGAAGATGCCCATAAGAAAATGCTGAGAGAGTTCATTCACCATATCAATGCTGAGGAAGGCATTGGAACACAGGATAAGGAGGTGATAGGAGAGATAATGAGTATGGTGGAGGATGATAGTGCAGATAATGTGATTCCTAATATACTGTGCTCTGGATCTACCACTAATAAAAATATGGTGAATAACGATGTATCTCATGACATACTTGGCTTTTCTGACAAGAAAAAGAATATGATGAGTATGCTGAGAGATGGTAGTGAAGAAGACATTATTCCTAGTACACTGTGCTTTGAATCTCCTAAGAAGAGTAGGTTAGTAGGAGTGAAGGTTAAGAGAGAAAATATATCAGCTATCACATGCTCACAACCTGATGAGGAAAAGAAAAAGAGAGAGATGGGTAGGTTAAGAAATATACCAGAAAATATGAAGAAGAGGATAATGATGCAAGATGCTGATAAAGAAAATGTCCATCCTTACCTTCTCCTTACACAACCCAAGCACAAAGATATGATGAAAGTGAGAAGTGGAGATGAAGAAAGCATACCTAGAAACACACTTCACAGACAGTCAGACTCAAAAAGGAATATGAGAGAGGGAGGGAAGTACAATATTCACATACAGCCAGGCCCAGAAGGGAGAGTGGGAGAGGTAGAGAAGCTTGAAATAAACACATCTAAGACATTTCCCATACCATCACAACAACCAAGAAGACAAATCACAAAACGGGGAAAAAATTTGAGAAAAGATGAACGGGAGACGATGAACCTGCTCAAGGCATGGAGAAAACTGGTTAAGATGACTGAAGAAGAGGAAGAATTTGACCCCTCCAACTCTGGACTTCTGGAACTTAAAGATTATATTGCAGAGATCCATAAGACACTGATGACTGGGGTTATAGATGAGAACGCCATGACTCCAGCGGGTGTTTTCAGTACATGCCGGAGAAAGGCAGAATATAAGGGCAAAGTCCACTACTACCCAACTAGAGAGAGCCAGGAGGAGTGGGAGAGGGAGCTCTGGACCATGCTGGACAGGTATAATGGGCTAATTGAGGAAACCAAAATGGAGATGAGGAGGGATAGAGAAAAAGGTACTGCATGTCTTTTCAAATGTGCAGCATGGCTTTTGTTTACACTCGTGTCCCTACATCCCTTTAGTGATGGTAATGGCCGCCTCTGTAGACTCCTAGCTAGTTACTCCCTGTCTCTAGTCACCCCATTTCCATCTTCCATCTACAACATCTACAGTGATACTGAGAAACATGATTTTCTTGAAGCACTGGTCAGTGCGCGAGACAGCTCCACACAGCACCCTGTGCATCTTGCAGCCCTAATGGTGGAGTCCAGTTGGTGTGCTTGGAAGGAGTTTCTGGACCTTGTAGGCTTGAGGAGGACTGTGGAGGATGCCATAGTTGACAGCCAAGATGTACAGACTGCCAAGGAGACTGGCAGCATTAGCAACCAAGATTTATTAATAACCAAGGTGACTAATGATGTAAAGGTTAACAGGCCGGTGTGTATTGTAAGTGTGGATTATTTTAAAGCCAGTGGTGTTAGAATATCCATCGCTTGTCAAGATCTCACTAATTTAACTCTTCTTAAAGCTGATCTTTGGAGAAAACAATTGACCTGGAAAGTGAAAAGGGGATTCTTTGATTTTGTCAAGGAGGAATATATCTTCTCTCAGGACTCTATCCATCTTGTTTTCGTGGTAGAGTTAATCTGTTGTGCGTGGTGGCAGTTTTTATCCTTACATTCAGGCTCGTATTCTCGTCAATTGATGACTCTCACTAACATCTCTTTGTAATTAATTTATGTTGCTTATTACACCTGGCAGTCCTCTTCTGTGTTATTTAATTCCAACATGACCATACTTTGCAAACTTACTACACCTGGTCATCCTTTTCTGTGGCAAATCATTCTAACATCATCGTACTCTGCAAGAATTGCATACAGAGTGATCTTAGCCACCCGCATCCAAAGATAAGTTGGTGAGGAAGAGATGTTGGGAAGAAAACAAGTCTCAGTCACTCCATGCATGACATCTGACTAAAAAAAACGATATCCATAAAAGATAGCATTAATCATCATTTTAATACAGTAACCTTCAGTGGTATATATTGGGATTATGGTAGGAGGAGTATTGTAGCAGTAGTTGTAGGAGGAGGAGGAGTGTTGTAGTAGTAGAAGGAGTTGGATGCTATATATGCACCCCTGTTTGTGTGTCTGTCCTCAAGATAGCTTAAAAAGTTATATATGGATTCCAGTGATATGTGGGTTATGGGCCAAGGAAGAGTTATTTAAAAATTGGTGGTGGTCTAAGTTGTCTAGTATAGGTGTTGGCGGAGGTATGCACTCTCTGACACAGCTTTTTTTGTGTGTGTGTCATTTTGAGTCTCTATAGTAGTCAAAGTATTATTACTGTTATTGATATTATTATTATTATTATTACCACAACTACTGTAAAAACTGCTTTTATTAATTATTATTATTATTATTTTTATTCTATTAATAATTGAATAAAATAATAATAATAATAATAATAATAATAATAAACAGTTATAGTAGTTGTGGTAATAATAATAATAAGTGAATGGAAGCATGGCCCATTGGATTGGGTAAATTTGGGTAGTCTGGACATTGTTACTCCTCACCCTGCCCTAGAGTGTGGGAAGAGGAGGTCCAGATGATGATGATGATGATGATGATGATGATGATGATGATTATGATGATGATGATGATGATGATGATGATGATTATTATTATTATTATTATTATTATTATTATTATTATTATTATTACTACTACTACTACTACTACTACTATTATCATTATTATTACTACTATTACCACTACTACTACTAATAATACTACTACCACCACTTCTACTACTCCTATTAGTAGTAGGAGTAGTTGCATTATTAATATTAGTAGTACTATGCAGTACTGAATTAATGATATTCATCAAAAATCAGACCAGATTGTTGGAAATTTAAGATAGTTTTAAGGCATTTTTCATCCCTGTAGTTTTAGCTCTGTTTATCATGATTTCTGTTATGGATTGAAGAACACATTTGTAGTAAAGTCAGTCATTTTTATACTGAAGTAAAAATAGCATTAAGGAAAATTTAGACTTTATTTATTTAGACTTTTATTTTTATAACATAGCACAGTGTCCTCAGTATAGGGTGGAACTGGACATTATCAAAAGTTAATAAAGATGGGAACCCCTTAACAGGGACCTATGAGCCGATAGGTGGAGGGCAGCACACTTAGTACCCTTCCAGCACAGTCCCTCATACAGGAACCCTGGCAGCTGATAGGTGGAGGTATTAATACTGCTTTGATTCTCTAAGATGAAAAAATGTGTAGTATGTAAATGTGTACATGTATAGTATGTATAGGGGAGGTAATTATGGTGACCTAGATGATGCAGTGGCCTTGTATCCTGGGTTATTGGATGAATAACTCTCAACAGACTCAAAGACCTGTGTTATGGAGATGAGCATTGCTGCCAGGCGCTTCATGGCGTATGCTCCCATCTTAACCGATTCCTTTACCCCCTCTTTGATTTTATAATAACAGAACAGAGGAAGGAAAAACAAATGAATAATACTGTATATGATTGTATATGCCTTTTCATGCATTTATATATGTTTATGTATGTATGTATGTTTATATATATATGTATGTATGTTTACATGTATGTAATTATGTACATATGTACAGTATATATTTTTATATGTATATAATTATGTATGCATGTAAATATGTATGTATATGTATGATTTATTTTATACTGATGGTGTGGATGGTAAATATACATACACATACAGTAGAAGTTATATTTTAATATTGCCTTTTGGTTATAGCAGTGTAAGTTATCTCTCTTATAAACTCCTATACTCCTTTCACTCTAACTTGGCCTAAAATTCTCTCTCCATCTCCATTGGTGGGTCCTAGCAATAGACTGTCACTAGAATATGATGTTAGTCATGAAGAAGTGCTATGGAGAGGATGCAGAGCCATAGTATTGTCTTACTGCCACTGAGCTACATGAAATAAGCTGCAAAAGGACGAAACTCTGGGCCAGGTGGATAGGTAACTCTCTCTCTCTCACACACACACACACACACACACACACACACACACACACAGAACAGTACAACTCACTTTTGTTTCAGTTTTAACCAGCCTTTGGACAGGTTAAGGGTCAACCAGGGGGATAAAGTTACTGGATTTTAAGTTCATGTCACAGGACAAAGACATGAACTGTGGGTGTTAGTGGTGAGGCAGTGACATGGAGGTATATGGCGTGTAGGAATGCAGGGTGTTGGGGGAATGGGCAGCTTGATGACCAGATGGATGCATTAAAAAAAGGAATATAGAGAAAGAGAGAGGAGTGTAATTTATAGAGGGTAGATGGATAGAGAGAGGGAAGTTGATAAAGACAGATGAACATAAAAGGTTTGGATAACAGTGAGATGGAGACAGATAGATGCTGAGAGATAAATTAGGAGATAAAGTAGGCGCAGAAAGTGTTGACGCCATCTTAAAAAAAGAAAACATTCTTGTGGTTAGCATGGAGAAACAAATAAATTAACACTCATCATTGAATTTAGTATTTACTGGCATTCCCCTTCACCTTTATTATCTTCTTAAGGCGTCTGGGGAGACTGATGGCGTAGTTTTGCAGAGCAGACGGACTAAAACTGCTCCATAGCTGCAGCCTCAAGTTTTGGCAAAGATGATGTGTCCATACTACGCAGCTGCTGCTTCATGTGCGCCCATAAATTCTCAATGGGATTGATATCTGGGCTGTTTCCGGGCCAATCTCGAATAAAGGGAACCTCACAGTCTGTTAGCCACTGTTTCACTGACTTTGCAACATGTGCAGGGGCAGAATCTTGCATAAATACTCTTGCCTTGGTTTTATCAAAAGAGTCACTTAAAACATCACATAAGAGCTCCAAATAATTGTTCTGGTTCACTTTTTCATTTGCAGGTAGAATTACCAACCTACCAACACCATAATATGTAAAGCAGCCCCAAGCCATGAGTGAGGCTGGGTATTTAACAAACTTGGAAGTGTACTTAGGATCCAGGGGGTCACTGCCTGGTTTGCGGTACACTCGTGATGAAGGGGTACCAGTGACAGTAAATGTTGACTCATCACTCCAAAGCACAGTTTTCCATTGCTCCTCACTCCAGGCAAGATATTTCTTACAAAAATTTACTCTCTTTTTCTTCTGAAGTGCAGTTAGCAGTGGTTTTTTACGAGCACAAAAACTCCTGTAGCCCAGATCGTCATGCAACAGTTGCTGCACACTTCTGACAGACACATCTGCCAGCAACTGTGGGTTCTTTTCTTTTAAATCCCGTGCTGTTAGCCTTGGATCCTTGCTAACTTGCCTTGAGATCAGCTGACGGGTCCTGAAGGTTGTCTTACGAGGTCTCCCAGGCTTGGGAAGTGGAGTGGGAGGAATGGCCTCCCCACTGTCCTTGAACCGCTTCACCAGTCTCTGCACTGTCCTCAGTCTAACACCATCTGATTTGCAATAAATGGGAGTTTGTGGCCAGCTTTGTATAAAGTAATCACTTCCACACGTTTGTCCTTGCTTGTGGTTACTTTAGGCATGATGAGAAATTGGTAGGTTGAGTCAAAACATGGCCTTGTGGTGCATCACACACAGAGACAATCCTCCTCCTGTGGCTGCCCAAACATTACTGAGCCTGCTCCTGTGGTGCCAGACCTATCAAGCAGGGTTGCCAGCTCCCGTTGAAAAAGCGTCAGCTCATTTCGCATCACAGGGGAGGGTAGTATTGACCCTACTTCACTTAACGCGAAGAAGAATGATGTCGGCAAAAAAAAGTCAATACTTTCCGCGCCTGCTGTATATAGGCAGGGAGATAGGTAGAGAGATTGAGGTAGACTGATAGATAACCAGAAAGATAAATAATTACAGATGAACAAAATAAGAATAAATAGGTAGGTAGGTAGTGATAAGTAGGTAGGTTGATAGACAGGTAAATGATAAACAAGGGTCAGGTAGGTGGAGTTAGGTTGATAGATAAGTAGATAGATATAACCAGATAGATAAATAGTAAAAAAAAAGTTACCTAATAGACAAACAGGTAAAGCAAACAAGGTAGGTTTTTGCTAATTGCCGGTATTTTTTTCATATTTTTTCGTACACTTGCTGGGTGGGAGTTCGCTCAAAGGAAGAAGGGAAATGTGCGCGATCCGGCGATGGAAATGGTGCCCTGTAGCTGTGATGAGAGCCCCTTAACCCTTTCCAACCGGCGATTTATTCTCTGGTTTAGCTGCCAACAGGAGAGCCGGTAGATTTGTTTCAAACTATAATTTTTAATTAATTTGAGGGCTTAAATCTATCCTTCCCTAACCTCTAAACATTCTAGAGGTTTCCTGTATTAAGTACAATTGTCTAGCAGCATAAAAGAGTTAGATGTGGGAATTTCGGGACATTTCAGCTGTCTAGCCTGTCATCGGAGAATCATTAGTGAGTGACTGATGGACAGCGGGGTCCCTAGAGGCGCGTCCTCATCTAAAAATACATCATCGGGTGGAAGGGGTTAACATCGATTCACAAAACACAAGATGAACTCCCTGTGGTAACTAATATTTCCAGTTAAAACAAGGAGAGGGAAGTTCATATTCTCCCATATACCTTGTTTATCCTGCAATATTCAGGCTTAGTTACGTGGGGAAAGCAGTCCATTAATTTAGCGAATCTTATAAGGGATGTATACTTTGTTGTAGTTTTTTAGAAGACTGTGGGGTAGCTTTTCGTTGGTGGAGGAGGGTTCGTAGTGCCGTCCTCTCACCGGTTATTTCCGCATGTGGTGTGCCCTTAGAGCCTGGGATATCAATTTTTTTTTATTCCCATAATTTCCCGATGATTTTATCCAGCTTGGGATAGACTGTGGACTTGAGCAGTTAGACGTAGCCTGAATAAACCCATTGCCAAATCGTCATCCCTTAAACTGAGTAAAAATCATCCCATAACTACGAGAATAGGCATCAATACATGTCACCTGGCGTTTAGGGGCGTAAAGTGTAGTCAACATGGGAAAGTCAGTAACAAAAGGGGGAATATTTAGTTGTCATCCGCAAATCAGTCGAAGAGTCAGCATTCTTGGCACAGGTCGTCCCGTCGGTTATTGAATCACGTTTTAGGCCTTGGCAGTTTCGGTGGACTTGGTATCCTCTGATGCCTTTTCTTCCTCCTCGTGGATGCAGAACCCAGGCATCTGTTTCTGCAGGGCCTGTGGAAGGGAAAAAGAAAATATTAGGAACTGTCTATTTGTGGATCTAAATGTCTCCTGTCTGTGCATCTGTTAAGCGCATCTGTTAAAACCTCACTCACATACACTCTCCTAGTTAGTCTCTCACTCTTCATCCTCTCCACGTGGCAAAACCACTTCTTTGTTTCTCCTAATGCTTTCCATCACATCCACATCCACTCCACAACTCTCTTTCACTTCCTCAATTGTCAGTCTGTCTCTCCATGCAACTCCACACGCTCCTCTCAAGTAAATCTCACTCTCCATCCTTTCCACATGGCTAAACCACCTCAATATATTTATCCTAATGCTTTCTATCACATCCAGATCCACACCACTCACCCTCCATCCTCTCCACATGGCCAGTCCACCTCAGTATATATCTCCTAACTCTTTCTATCGCATCCACATCCATACCACAACCCTTCTTCTTTTCCTCATTTGTCAGTCTGTCTCTCCATGCAACTCCACATGCCCCCCACTCTCACTCACCATCCTCTCCACATGGCCAGTCCACCTCAGTGTATTTCTCCAGTGCATTCTATCACATCCACACTACTTCACTCCATGCAACTCCACATGCCTCCCACTCTCACTCACCATCCTCTCCACGTGGCCAGTCCACCTCAGTTTATTTCTCCAACGCATCCTATTACATCCACACCACAACACTCCTTCACTCCCTCATTTGTCAGTCTGCCTCTCCATGCAGCTCTACACGCTTCTCTCTAATAACTCATTCTCGTAACTCACCAGGCGGAATTTGGGGTGGTTGATGGCATAGACGATTGGGTTGTAAACAGAAGCGGTCTTAGCCAGGAGGGCAGGCAGCATGGACACGATGGGGGTGATGCTGCCTTGGTCGAAGAATAGACCCTGAAGGAGAGAGAGCAGGAGTTGTAGTAGTGGTAATGGTGGTGGTGGTGGTAGTAGTAGTAGTAGTAGTAGTAGTAGTAGTAGGAGGAGGAGGAGGAGGAGGAGGAGGAGGAGGAGGAGGAGGAGGAGGAGGAAGACCCTAAAAGACAGAAAGAAGTGTTGATATTGATGTTATCATTACTACTACTACTATACTACTAAAATTATTTGCTTCTCAACACTGGCATATGAACCCTAACAGATGAGCCACATAACACCCAAATTAAATCGCTAAATTACAAGTGCTATCAAACCTGCGCACCTAGAACACACCTGTGGCTCTTGTGCCTCACCTGAACGACCACACTGGCATAGGGAGTCCAGCAGATGAGCCAGAGAGCCACGTTTGTCATGGCAACTTTGGCGATTCTGACTTCAGCCGACTGTGCATTAGCCTCAGCGTTGGATCTCAGGTTAGACACGTTCATCTTCTTGGCCTGCTCCCTCATCGCCTTCTCGTGAGCGACTATAGCCTTGACGATGAAGACGTAGGCGAAGACGATGACGAGGAGGGGGATGCAGTAGTCAAAGATGAAGATGCAGATCCCGAATGAGCGCAGGTTCCAGTCCTTTGAGAGGTAGTCAAAGGAGCAGGAGTCCAAGATGCCTGTTGGAGCAGAGGTTGAGGTTGACAGATAGATGGAGAGATAGACTGACAGGTAGAAGGATAGGTAGATGGACATGTAAGAAGGTAGATGAACAAATAGATAGTTACAATACATATATGGATAGTTAGATAGGAAGATAGATCAGTAGGCATATAGACAGGTAAGTGAAGAGACAGACAGACAGAGAAAACAAAAGAAAAACCTATGCGTAACCGATAACAGATTACGTCACGCCAATAACAGTATGCATAACAGTAAGAAAGATCTGCATAAGACTGAAAAAAGGATGCGAAACGGCGAAAAAAGGTATGCGTAACTGCGAAAAAGGATCCATAAGACTGAAAAAAGATATGCGTAACAGTGAAAAAGATTGCATAGGAGTGAAAAAGAGATCAGCGTAACAGCGGAAAAATATCTGCATAAGAGCGTAAGCCTAGAAATGCTCGTATGTCTCAGCTGCAACTCACCCTCGGGAATATATCTGCCCCAGCCGAGGAAGGGAGGGATGGACCAGCCGATCGCATAGGCCCAGCAGAACAGAATCATACCCATGGCCTTCCCGGAGGTCAGGGGCGTTCCGGAGACTCCCTTCACGATGACATTGTAGCGATCGTAGGAGATGAACGCCAGGGACCAGATGGAGCAGAGGCCAGTGATCGAGCCTGGAGAGAGAGAGAGAGAGAGAGAGAGAGAGAGAGAGAGAGAGAGAGTTTAGTAGCAGCTGTAGTGTTAGTACGAGTTGTTGACTTTTGAGAGGTAGGCCAATGGTAGTGGTGAAACACATATCTTCAAGCCTGTCGTAATTCGTTAGTCATCATTATCATGCCTACCATCATCATCATCATCAATGTCATCATCATCATCACCACTACCATCATTATCATCATCCAGACTTGAGGTTGTACTACACACACACACACACATACACAAAACGTTTCATAAATAAACTTTTAAAAATAGTCAGTTTGGGTATGCGGCCGGGTGTTATGTCCGGCTCAGGGAAGATGGACGCCCCTGCCCTGCATAGTCCCGGGTCACCCTTGGGCAAGGTGTAGCACCCGTTAGCCCGCACACACACACACACACACACACACACACACACACACACACACA
>JAGKTI010009202.1:7295-31539 GCA_018397915.1 Birgus latro | reverse complement strand
TTTCAATTTCTGACTACGGGTACCCTTTTGTTTGACGTGATCATTCTTGGGTAGAAGGTCGTTTCGAATTTTAGTGACGTTAATTTTGTCAGGGTCTGGGCTGGTCACTCTCTCATACGAACCGATGATGGTACCTTTTCGCAACACTTTCACCTTTTTAGTGGGGTTAATGACTGTAACGTAGATGTTGTTTGCCTCGTTTACTTGGACCAAATAAGGGTGACTATTATGACTCATTCTAGACTGTGGGTAGATGATAAGATTAGTTGCTGGATCCTCTTCCACAGGCACGGACACAAATTTAGATTGGTAAAGGTCTGTAAGGTCGAATGGAGGTTAATTTGTGAGAAGGTTTGTTTTGGTTTAGATAATACTACGGGTTCATCTTTGACTCTCCTCACCTTGTTTCTCTGTCGGTGGATATGGTTCACCACATAAGGTGCACCACCCCAGATCATAACTCTCTTCACTCCATCCCACATGAGTGAAGCTTGGCTCAACACAGTCACATCCCAGGAGAATGCAAGAGAATGTCTGTACTAAGGTAGGAGTTTGGTACCATCGGGACCCACTGCTTGTGTACTTTCTCATCACTGACCACTATTTCAGCGGTTGGTTGGTTGATTGGTGAGATTTTCCTCCCGTAGGAGGACCGGGCTCAGGGTGGAGAGCCCGTCAGAGGATGGCAGTAAACAGGGGGGCATCCTCTGCATGGCAGCAGAGGACGCTGGCGTGGAGGGGGGGGGGCAGGGCGGGGCGAGAGAGCAGAGTGGTTGCGGCGCCAATGGTCGGGCGCCGACGAGCTGCAGTGGTGCCGCCCCGACGATGCCCCCGCTCGCCCAGCTCCCCAGCAGCAGGTGGAGGCCCAGGGGGCAAGGCCCGTCGCAGTGGTGGGAGGGTTAGCCCCGGTCCTGGAAGAGGGAGGGTAAAGTGGTGACCCTCAACCTCATGGTGGTGGACAGGGCTGCTCCGTAAAGCAACAGGCCCATCCCTGCCAGTGGAAACACTGCTGCAGGGAGCTGGTCCCACCGAGAGCGCGGTGGAGGTGTTGTCTCGGTGGGAGATGGACTGCGAGTGCTACATCCCTAATATTCTCAGAGGTGCGCTTGTAATTCCTTGTAAGCGCGGCGGATTTCGACGTGTGTTCAGTTCTCCCCCGATCCGTTTGAATGCGGACTCCTTGATTAAAGTGTAACTACTGCCGGTGTCCACGACAGCTTCTAACATCTTCCCATTTGTTATTACACTAATAGTGGGAGATGTTTGGCCGCCAGCTAGTCATAGCTGCTGAGTCGGTTCATGAGTTACTACCGGAGAGACGCCTTGAGCTGTGGTGCCGGGACTATGTCCCGGACACCCGCGTTCACCTCGCCGACATCCGGGTCTGCGACAATCAAAACAGTGTCCAGGAGGGAGTTTTCGCCAACAATCTCTGAGACTGTGAGAGGTAGTTCGACAATGAGCACAGTATTTATCCCTATATACTTTAGGGTTATTAGGCCGTTCCTTATCTGCTTGTGCCAGGTTAGACTTAAGCTCACGGATCTGGCGCTTTAGATCCTTTACTACTTCTTTCGGTCCATCTGGATTCGAAAAGTTACTCTGTTTCGGTGAGGCAGAAGGTGATAGCTGGTTGCCTATCTCCCTGTTTTTCATGCTTCTTTCGGAAGGTAACATATTAACCTGAGAGGTCTGACTCACTTCCAATAGTTGGCGTTCATTCTCTATTCGATCAATGAATTTTTTTAATGGGTATTCATCATCTAGGGAACCTTCTAGCTTACTCCTTGATGGAAGAGGCAATCCATACCACAATTTACACTTGATAGTTTTGTCTCGGTTAGGGAATCTCTCTCCGGGAAATTTGTGTTCAGTGGCCGGATGTTGACAAATAAAGCGGTGCGTAAAGGCCTGAGATGATTCTACCCAATCGTAGCACGCTGAATCCAATTCCTGCCATGCCCGATCGATACTTACTTCATTAGCAAACTCTGATCCAAGGATCGCCTTGAATGTTAGCCACGTGGTTACTCGTCTTTTAGTCTGGACGTTATGGATGAACACTGCTAATTCCGAGCTCACTCGACTCTTCGCAATTTGTATGCGCATTCCATCATCTTGGCTACACTGCTCTACCGCTTCAAAAAAACATTTCCAGGCGAGCTGCCGCATCAATACCCTGTAGTTGACCCAGTTCTAGAATTGGAATCTCCCGTGGTCTTGTGGGATTCTCATTACCCATCATTGTTAGAAATCGATCTGGAGTCTGAGGACAGGCTGAACTCGGGAAAAACTGCTGCGCCTCAGTCTGATCATACTCATCGTCCTCCTTAATCTGAACTCCTACACCTTGCCAACTCATGGTGAAACGGATGGAACACCTTTTACTACTATTAGCTATCTAATTTATTAGGCCAGATACCCTCTTATCACTGTCACCAATTTATTTTTCACCTTACTCCTTGCCTCACCTGACCAGTGCACTCCATCTGTTAGCGAACCCGCATAAAAGGCTGTATTAAACTGGATTACCCTTTGCTTTGCTCTACGTTTCAGTTTCTGAATGATGGCATTTTGGAAGGTTCGGTAACCCTCAGTGGAGATTGGGGGGTGTCTCCCTGGTAGATACGGGGTTCCACTAAACACATACGTACTTCAGCTCCACAATCTCTCTCTATGACTTCTGCAATTTGACCAATATCATGCGCTACTTGACTAGGAGTCGTATGCCAGCTTATGTCATTGCTTCTTATCCAGAGTATACACAGATCATGTTGCCACTCTAGCACTCCATTGACTCGTTCATCAGAGAAAAAAGTTCTGGCTTTGGCTCCAGGGGCCCGATACACTTTCAGTTCCACGTCCGAATTAATGTTCAGTGACTGAGGTATTTGCCTGTGACCTACTAAGGATACTCTTAACATTCTGCTCTTACACTTTTAACTTTTTTTTTTTTTTCTTTATGTGTCCGACTCTGGGCATAGGCTTTACAGCCTGCTATCAAGGCCCAGCCGTCCTCCTACATACCATACACCTCTACATGTCACCACTTCGGCGCTAACACCCACCGTCCATATTGAATACATGCTAGGGCTGTCTCATACAGGACTGGTGTATTGGGAATATACCGACCAATTTTTTTCGGTTTTATCACTACAACGAAAAATTTTACCTTCTAGTTCTCAATATAAGATCAAGTGGGCCTCTAGCATGTTATTACCGAATCTATCTAAATCTATCTAAATCTCACCGCATTAGCCACCAGTGTAACGCAGGATTTTTTTTTTCCCCCCTAAATCCCAGCGCTTTAGCCGCCAGTGTAAGGGCGCTAAATTTTAGCGATGCCCTCAGAATGAAGACTCAATCATATTCGACCAGTGTATGGTTAGAATTTTGACTATATGAATTTATTAGATTTTTACTGATTACTGAATACGGTTTACTACCGAGGAAGAAATCCTATAATTTATTATGGAAGGCCTCGTAAATTGATTACCACTAGGAAGAAATACTAACAGGTAGTAGAATTAATTTTGGTAGGCTGCCACCACCCAGCGTTTGCCAGGAAAGAAGTTATTAGTCCCGTACAGTGAAAGATGGGACACTGAGGCCTAGAAACAGTAATCAGGGTAGCGTGAGTATAATAGAGTGCGTGAATTCTATAGATAGTAACATACCTTGTGGGCCACTCGATCTCGCAATCAACTTCCCAGAGGAGTTTAGATCAAACACATAAGAAAATTAATTATGTAGGATTTACTAACCTTAACATACATAAAAGAAAACTAACCTTCGAACAATAGTAACTAGTACACAGTTATACTCCAGTCTGGCTCCTCCAGAATAACTGGTTAAAATAATGCTCTCTCCACCACAGAAAATAAATCAAGCTGACTCACATATCACGGTACAAAACTTATTAATCGAGAGAACACCACCACTGATGATCCTTGGGCTTTTACACTCAACAAGATGTTGATAATACTGCACACAGATGAATTACTCACCCGATCAATAAAATACATACATTAAGTATACATATAACTTGACCTCTTAACCTAACTCGAGGTACACAAATAAAGAGAAAAGAATACAGTATTTCAAATTCTGGCGTGACTTGCATTAAACCACGGTCTCTAACGGACTCGCAGATTTTTCCCAGGCTCACAACTTATCACCAAAGATTACTCTAGATTTAATATATTCACCCTAATTTTCCATGGGTTAACACAATTTAACTATCTGTGTATATGATCGGTTACTCAAGAATGATTCTATATAAAATTTCACAGCACTTGCAATAACCTGTATGTTAGGAAATCCGACATCATAAAACACACTTGCTTTTATCTAGAATACTTCACTTTAGAAGAAAAGGCTTTTCCAAGTGGACCATATGAATTCATAATCGACAACAATGCAGAAAGAAATGAACTAAGTGGGGGGATTGTGTAAGGGCTTTGGCCAGTTGTACCGCGTGAGGTCTATTATTGAGACAGTAAAAGGGGGGGGGGGATTCAAGACACTCACTAACCTGTCGAGCGAATGCCGCCAGCTCACACAATGAGCATAGGTCTAGGATACGTGCTCGCTTGATGTTGTCGTCCCAACGCTGAGACTGGCTTCGCCTTATTACTCTACAGTTTCCTTACTATAACAAACATCAAGGAACTTGCAACAAGGAATTTTCTCTTTCCTCTACTTAGACAAACTGACTTATGATGCTTCAAATTTTGTGGCAGTAACATGGGTCTGACGGTTTTTACTGAAGCCTGAACTCACGCGTTTTACTTAATTGTACAAATGCGTCGCAGTTGTCTGGTCTACGTGATCTGGCACCAGTGAAAATAAATAAATTTCGCGGCTATGAATGACTATAATCAATAATCAGACTTTACCTAAGCTCATATACATTATTATTTATTACAACAAGATGATAAATACAAACCCACCTACAAAATTCTGAATTCAAAGTGCAAATACAACTTATCGCGAATTTTAACCTCGAATTAACTCTCTTTGCCTCTTTATCAAAAACAGATCATGCTTCTGCACGTAATCTCGCTCCACACGGTCTTACATATTTATAATATTACACTCTTGCTATTCCTCAACTAGGATCAAGCCCAAAAAATGAATTTTGAGTCCATTTCCCATACATTGCATCAATTAAACAGGGTCCAGAACTACACTTACACCACACTTAAACTTGCTTAAACTTCACTTATATTACACTTACATTATACTTATACTAACTTATATTACCCTTATATGAACTTATATTACACTTATATTATACTTATATTAACTTAAAATTACGGCACTACATTACTACATAATCCCGTACTCAGACCCCCTCGATGGTGTTTTCCGAAAGGTGACTGGCCGTCATTTACTTCTTTAACTATTCCTTCTGTACCTCCTTCTTCCTTCTCTACTGTTTTAGATATGCTCACCTATTTTAATGTGTTAGTTCTGAGTGCAGCTTTGACTGCGATTCCTAGGTCGTCCCATCCTTTTACTTATAAGTGCGTACTTTGGTGGAATTCGGATTGTACTGAGGCTTTCCGTGTTAAACGTGCACGTTGGAAGAGTTACCTACTTAAACGCAACACCCAGTATGAACAGAGTGCATTTCTAATGTTTAAAAAGGCCCGTGCTTCTCTTCGTAGGACCGTTAAACGGGCTAAACACCATAGCTGGAGATTATACGTTTCCACATTACTACCAATACACCCACTGCTTCCGTTTGCAAGCGTATACGCAAAATAGCCGGTAAACATCTTCCCATGCCTTCCCCTGTCCTCTATTTGGATGAAGAATCAGTCGCAGATGCTCGTCTAGTTCCTAATGGCTTAGGTCTTCATTTTAGTAATGTTAGTAACGGTTCTCATCTCTCACCTGAATTCCATGCCCTCAAAGCTGCTACTGAATGTACGCCAGTTGTCTTCCAGCTGTTGTCTAGTCAGTCGTATAATGCGCCTTTTACTCTCCATGAATTGTCCTCTGCCCTTCGTCTTTGTATGAACACTTGCGAGGGTCCTGATGGCATACACTATAATATGCTCCATCACCTTTTCCCCCAGGCCCTGGCCTTATTATTAACTATAAATAACCGTATCTGGACGGAGGGTGTCTTTCCTCCCTCTTTTTGTAATGCTGTCATTCTCCCATTTCTTAAGCCGGGAAAGCAAGGCCATGCCCCTCAAGATTATCGCCCCATTGCTCTTACTAGTTGTCTTTACAAATTGTTCGAGCATATGATAAATCATCGTCTTATGTGTCTCCTAGAATCCAAGCAGCTTTTGTCCCCTTCACAGTTTGGCTTTTGTAGAGCTCGCGGCACCTTAACTCCCCTCCTAAATCAAGAGACATATATCCGCTCAGCCTTTGTCACTCGCCAATCTGTGGTCGCAGTGTTCTTTGACCTTGAGAAGACTTATGACACAGCTTGGCGCTATCATATTTTACGCACAGTTCGTTCTTGTGGTATTGATGGTAACCTTGGGGTTTTCTTAAGGAATTTTCTGTCATTTCGTTTCTTTAGAGTCTGTGTTCAGCATACTTATTCAGATCCCTTCCCACAATATGAAGGTGTCCCCCAAGGCAGTGTTCTTAGCACTACTCTCTTTTTATTGGCAATTAATGAGATTATATCCTGCCTTCCAGTTGGTGTCTGCTCTTCTTTATATGTAGATGATTTAGCAATATATGCCTCAAATTCTGACATCTCTGCCCTTGGTGCTCTTATTCAACGTGCGGTTTCTGCTGCCTCAGAATGGGCTACTTCTCTTGGCTTTCGGTCCTCTCCTCTTAAGTCTCATGCTATTACTTTTACTCGTTCTCATCTTATTTCCCAACCACCTCTTTTTCTCTATGGCTCTCCTCTCCTATACAAAACCTCTGTTTCCTTTCTTGGCCTTCATTTCGACTCCCGTCTTACTTGGAAGGATCATATTGCCTCCTTGAAAATCTCAGCCTTGCAATGCCTCCATCTCTTACAAACTTTGTCTCATGTGTCGTGGGGTGCTGATCGGGCTACTCTCCTTCGGCTCCATATTGTTCTCGTTCTCTCCAAACTTGATTATGCTTGCCAAGTTTATTCTTCCGCTTCAGACACCGTCCTCCAACAACTTGATTCTGTGCACCATCACGGTCTCCGTCTGGCACTTGGCTCTTTTAAATCCTCCTCAGTTGAGAGTCTGTATGCTGAATCAGGAGTTCCATCACTTTTCCGCCGTCATGCTCTACTTTCTCTTCGTACTTTTGCTAAGTTGCACTGTTTTCCTCATACTCCTTCTCCACTTCCTCCCACTCCTGACATAGACATGTTTTCCACTCCTAGAACCTGGCCACCTTTTGCAATTCGAGCTCGTACTCTCCTCTCGCATTCCTCTCTTGCTGTTAGCAATGTTTTTTCTTACCGCACATGTCTTTTACCCCCCAGGCTACTTCCGCGACCCCACATTTGTCCTTCCATTTTCCCCTATTCCATGTCCAATTCTATGTTATTCATTCATTCATTCTCTGTGCCCGGCTCGATCGGTAGAGAGGTGGCTTGCAGTCCGACGGACCCAGGTTCTAATCCTCACTGGGGCAGGGAACAGTTTAAGGATTCGAATCTCATTAAATCAGGTTTTACCGATCTACCAGGAGACCCGCCAACATGTCGCAAAAATACCCCCGCTAATACCAATACACCAGTCCTGTATGAGACAGCCCTAGCACGTATTCAGTATGGACGGTGGGTGTTAGCGCCGAAGTGGTGACATGTAGAGGTGTTGGTATGTAGGAGGACTGCTGGGCCTTGATAGCAGACTGTGAAGCCTATGCCCAGAGTCGGTCACATAAAAAAAAAAAAAAAGTCCCCATATACACTGATGGTTCAAAAACCCCGGAGGGTGTTGGCTTCGTGATCCTCTTTCGTGACACCTTTTATCATTTTAGCCTTCCTACCTATGCAAGTGTTCTAACAACAGAGTTATATGCCCTCTTGTTTGCAGTGCGGTATATTTGTCGTGCCTCCTCTCCCTCATTTGTGATATTCTCTGATTCATATAGTGCACTATCCCTTCTTCAATCACCTTCTGCTTCTCATCCTTTAGTCCTTTGTATCTTGGAATGGTTGTTCCGTATCTCCTCTCGTCGTAAAACAGTCCAGTTCTGTTGGGTTCCAGGACATGTGGGCATCGCGGGCAATGAACGTGCTGATCAGTTGGCTCGCATGGCTGTTGCCAAAGATGCCTCTCCTTCCTTCCTCATTCCAGTCTGAGTTTCTTCCTGCCCTAACTTCCTTCCTGCAGCACTGGTGGCAGTCTTGCTGGGACTCTATCACTAATAAGAAACTACGTGTTGTTAAACCATTTATTTCTCCTTGGCTAGCCCCTTGCCACAGTAATAGGAGATGGGAGACTACTTTAGCTCGTCTTAGAATTGATCATACTAGACTTATCCACTCATATTTGATGTCTGGTGATCACCCTCCCCTCTGTACTCACTGCAATACCATTCTCTCTATACGTCATATTTTCCTTGATTGTCCTCTTTACACTGCACAGCGACGTATTTCATTTCCTTTTTTGTCTCCCCTCCAACGTCCTCCCCTCCTTTTAGATTTTCTCCGAAAATCACCATATTTTTTCCTGTCATAATATCATGTCCTTCCTTACCTCTATTGGTGTTCTTTCCGACATCTAACTTCGTTCCTGATGTCACTAACCCCATTTGTGATATGATATACTTTTTCCATTGACCCAATTCCTTCATGATGCCGTATCTGTATTTCCGGCCTGACCAGCGTACACAACTTGTAGCCGATGATTTGGCTTTGTGCTGGATTTTGGCACTAGGTTTCTATTGTTCTTCTTCTTCTCAATCGGGCAGACCCGGTGGGCGCTACCACACTTCTGCCCTGACGGAGACGAGGAAGAAGGAGATCCGGTGGGCGCTCCTCTGGCCTGGCAGGTCCGGTGAATGTTGCCGAGGAGTCCCTCGCTCCGAGGACAGCAGGAGGGAGGGACCCAGTGGGCGCTCTCAGTCAGGCAGACCCAGTGGGTGCTACCACACTCCTCCTGGGGGTCTGGCACAGCCGTGGCGAACCCGGTGGTCGACACCGCAGTGGTAGACCCAGTAGACGCTATCTCGACTCTGCTCCCAGACTCAGGACGGGCAGGAGAGATCCGGTGGATGCTCCCACATCGGCTGGCCCGGTGGGCATAGCCGTGCCTCTGCTCCTGGAGGTGGGTGGCAGATGAGGAAGAACCGGTGGTCGCTCCCTCACCAGCAATTCTGGTGGATGTTGCTGGGCCACTGCGTGGGGCTGTGCGTCAGCAACTCCCACCCCAAGTCTGCTGATGGCTGCTACGGGTGGAGAGGAATCCCTTGTTACTGCTACCTCGAGTCTGGATATGTTGTGGGGAGGAGGGGCTTACAGGAGAAGATGAGGTGTGCCGTTGTGGCCCGGAAGGCCCGGTCACCTGTAAGGTGGCTGTTTCTTCCCCGTTATCATGGGTGGAGGCGTTGTTATGGCGCATTTTAGCACCGTCGCGGGGGCGGAAGTCACGGCCCCGTGGCTGGAGGTGGTAGGTGGCGGATTTGGCTGTTCGGTGGGTTGATTTTAGGCCGTGGAGGAGCCGATGCCAGTGTAGTGTGTGGTTGTAGGGCAGCTGCTGGAGATTGTACACTATTTCTAGTGCAAAGTACTGGTCGGTTGCTTGGAGGCGCTTGAGGAGCTGGTTCGTCCCTTTGATGTGATGTTTTCGTCTCCTGCAGGGGTCCAGAGGATGTAGTGAATCTTCATATCCGGTGGTGGGAATGGAGATGTGTGTGCCGTGGTGGGTGGCAGGAGACTGGAGATGCGTGTGGTGGGCCTGCTTTTATGAGGGGGCGTAGCGCTAATCAGATTAATGGATGTGGGTGGTGGAGTATTTCGCGCCGTGTGGTGTAGGGTGCGAGGGTTGGTGGTTGGTGCACGTGTTGTGTGGCTGTAGTGGCCAGTTTGTGAGTCAGGGGTGAAGGAGTTTGGGTGTATCTGGCAGGTGGGCGTGATAGGTGGCCTAAGCGCGTCCTGGTGGTGGTGAGGACTGGTGTTGGAGGTGAGGATGCGGATGGGGAATGAGGCTGGGTGTGGGCTGTCTGTCGTGGTGGGGTGTGGGCGGGTGTGGACGAGTAGGTGGTGTTGGGGGTGGAGGAGTTGTTGATGAAGCGGCTGGTGGCGGGCGTGAGGGCGTTTTGTTGGTTGGGGTGGGCGGCGTGGTGGGTGGGCCACGTTGGCTAGGCGGTGGTGGAGGAGGTGTAGAGCTAGGGGTGGGTGTGTTCGGTGCTGGAGAAATGGTGGTGTTCTGGAGTGGTGTTTTGGGGGAATGTGGTTGAGTGGGTTGGTTGGCATGCGCTGTAGTTGTTGATAGGTGGCTTGGAGACAGCGTGGTGTCAGTTGGTGTGGGGTGGGGTGCGGGCGCGGGAGGCGGGTCGTCAGGTGCAGCGGCCGGCTGTGGGGAGGGGTAAGGGTAAGGGGGCTGGGGGAGGGGGGGGAGGGCCAGCGAGTTAAGGTAGGAGGGAGGTGAGTCCTGGTCCTGGTTGCGGCTTGGTGATATGGTGACTCTGGGGCCGGGGATGGTGGGGGGGTGGTGTGGGGGGGTGGGACTGTCGGAGGCGCACACATGTCGATTCCGGTAGGTGCGGGTGGTGTTGTGGTATTGAATTGTCACTTGGTAGGGGTTTGGGACTTTAATGATGGTAAAGGACTCCTTGTATCGGGTGACAGTTTGTTTGGGGTAGGTAGTTTCGCTACCATGATGATGTCACCTGGTTTGTAGGGATTTGTGTGGTTTATGTCTGGTTGTAGATCCTGGGTGTTTTGGAGGTGGTGAAGTTTGCTATTGAGGTGGTGTAGGGGATCGGACGTTGGTGGTGTGGCTGGGGGTTGCAAGTGATGTCGGAGCAGGAGGAGGAGGGGCGGTTCACCAAATAGTTGCTCATGTGGTGTGATGCCATCATTGTGCGGGCCATTGTATAACCTTTACATGAGATGCCAATCCTCTTTTTGTGTTTGTTGTATGCGTGTGCGGATTTGGTTCATCAGGGTGCAGTGGCTTCTCTCGCAAATGCTGTTTCCTTGTGGCCAGTATGGGGAGGAGTGGGAAATGGCGAGCCCGAAAGTTTGGGACAGTTGTGTCCACATTTTGCTTGTGAATTTCGGTGCATTGTCGGCATGGAGGGCTTGTGGAATTCCAAAGTATGGGAACACGTGGCTTAGTAGGGCATCTGCTATTGCTAGCACGTGGTGTTCTTTCACAGGGCAGGCTATGAGGAATTTGGAATATGTGTCAACAAAGGTGATGATACAGTATATTTGTAGCCCGATTTAGGTGGTAGAGGGCCAAAACTGTCGACAGCAAGGAGTTGCCAATGTTTACTGGCTCGGATGTGTCCTGTTGGGCCTGCTGTTTTTGTGGTGTCTTTCCCCAGGGCGCTTGCACTACTTGCTTTGCCAATTGGGAGGGGTTTTGTGTCCAGTAGGTGTCATTGAACACTTGTGTAAGTTTTTGGATGCCCAGGTGGATCCCATTATCAGAGTGTAAATGTGTCATGACATCTTGGGCCATGGGTGGGTCTATGGCGATGTGTCCGGATGGGGTGTATAGGTGATCTCCCTGTCAATGGAGTTTGGAGAAGGTGTTTTGAGGAATCCAATTTGTCTTGGTTTTGTTTAGCCAGTGCTGTAGGAGTGTTGGGGTGTTGTTGATGGCGTTCATGGACAGCGTGGAGAGTGCGTCTGCGTTCGTTTGGAGTTTGCCTGGTCAGTATGCTATGTCAAAGTCAAATTCTTCTAATGTTTCTCTCCACCTGATGGTTTGGGCATTGTTTGTTTCTGACTGACGTAGCCACTGGAGGGAGTGATGATCTGTGATGATGGTGATTTTGGGTTCCGGATAGGCATACATGGAAGTGTTGTAATGCCCAGATGATTCCCAAGCATTCTTTTTTTGTGGCTGCGTAATTATTCTCTGCTTGGTTGAGCGTTCGACTGGCACAGGTGATTATGTGTTCCTGTCCGTCTTGCACTTGTGCAAGGACGGCCCCGATTGCAACGAGGGAGACGTCTGTATATAGACGGAATGGTAGGGAGTAATTTGGATGACTGGAACAGAGTCTAACTTGTTTTTGAGAGTTTGGAAGGCGTCTAGTCGTTCTGGTGTTCATGTAAAAGGTTCGCCTTTTCTTGTTAAGTCGTGAAGGGGCTTGGCTATATTTGCAAAGCCTTTAATGAAGCGCCTGTAGTAGGAGGCGAGGCAGATGAAAGCTCGCAATTCATGTGAGTTGCGAGGGATGGGCATGTCCGCTATGGCCCGTAATTTGTCTGGATCTGGTGCAATGACCTGCTCGGAGATGGTGTGGCCGAGGAAAGAGATGGAGCGTTGGGCTAGGGTGCATTTGGTGGGTTTGAGTTTAAGGCCTGCTTGTCGGATTCTTAGGAAGACCTTTCGGAGGCATTGTAGGTGGTCTGGCCAGGTTTGGCTGTATACGATGACGTCGTCTAGGTAGGCTAAACATATGTCCCAGGTGAGTCCGCCGAGTACTGATTCCATGAGACGGGAGAAGGTTGATGGGGCGTTGCAGAGGCCGAAGGGTAGCACGTTGAATTCGTAGTGCTTGCCATTGCTTGTGGAGAATGCGGTCTTGCCTTTGTCTTCAGGGTGTACAGGTACTTGCCAATATCCCGACTGGAGGTCAAGGGTGGAGAACCATGATGCTCCATACTGGGAGTCTAGGGAGTCATCTATATGGGGTAGGGGTGTTGCATCTTTGGTTGTGACATCGTTTAGCCGCCTATAATTGATACAGAAGCATGTAATGCCACTTTTTTTCTTTTTTTTTACTAGGACAACGGGGGACGACTATGGGCTAGTAGATAGAGAGACTACGCCAGCACTGAGCATGTCCTAGACCTGCCAGTCTTCTTCTGCCCTCTGGTTTGGTTTTTTTCGTCTGAACGGTTGGTGTATGGGCGGTCTGTTGTATGTATTTCGTGGGCTAGGTAGGTTGTATGGCCGATGTCTGTGGGGCCTGTGGAGAATATGTCTTGAAAGTCCAGGAGTTGTTGGAGGCTGGTGGCTTGATGTGGGTTGAGGTGGTCTGGGATCGGGGGCAGGATGGGTGTGGTGGGTGGGGGTGGGTCGTGGCATGGCTCTGCTTCTTCCATATCCCCTACAACAAGGCCTTTGGGTAGGGTGAAGGGAGTGTTGGAGATGTTGGCCACTCGTGCTGCTGTGATATGAGGGGGTAGGAAGGTAGGGGATATGAGACAGGCAGCAGAATCTCCTGCTAGTGGGGTTGAGGAGAAGAGAACAGAGTTTCCGGATGGGAGCCAAGCTTCGTGCTGGGGAGGAATGGTGAGGGCGGAGGCTATGGTGGCAGGGAAGGTGGTGGGGTTTAGTGTGGTGGGGGGGGGGATGGGGGGGTGGTCTGGGGGGGGGGTTAGCGGGGCATATGCACAATGGTTGGTTGGTTGGTCTGGGTGGTTTCCTGAAGTGGAGACGGCGTTTGTAGCAGTCTATGCAGGTTCGGAGTTTCTGGAGGAGGTCTTAAGCCCAGATAGCCGCCGTATGCTGTGCAGGTAGAATGGAAGATGATGAACTTGTGGTTTGTGGAGACATTTTGGTGTGTTGTGGCCCTGAGTGCCTTTGTCTCCCCATGGATGGGCAGGGATCTGTTCCCCGCGTCTACGAGGTGGGCGGTGGTGGGGAGAAGGGGGTCGAATACTGAGGCATGACGGGAGTAGAAGTGATGGTATAGGCATGATATGGCTGCTCCCGTGTCCACCAGAAGCCTCGTTTGTACCCCGTTTAGGGTCATTTTGCCGTAGACCGGGGGACGGTACTGTTGTGATGCGGCCCCTGCCACCATGGGGAGGTGCGGGGACGGGCCTAAAAATCCAGGTGGGCTGGGGTTAGTTCCTCGCTGGTTTCTTGTTCCCCGGAGTCAGAGCAGTCCGTTGTGGGGGTGTCTTCGTCTTGGGGTTCCTCATCTATGGAGGAGACTTTGCGCCGCCCTTGGTTGTTTTTCTTGCATCGGGATGCCTTGAGTTGTTCACAGATGTCGTGAATAGGGCATCTGTTGTTGCATGCCGAGAATTCCCATGGATTGATGGATATTAGGTTGTTGGTGTCTCTGATGGTTGGGCGCCGTCTGTTAGGAAGGGCCCATGAGATGGGAGGTGATATCGGCTGCATGGTGCGGCTGGGTGTTTGTCTGTGGTTTTTGGTGGGGCGGCTTGTTGGTAGGGACTCGACTAACTGCTCCAATGTGTTCGGGACTGGGACGGGCGGCGAGGAGGCAACAAACTAGTTGGATATCTTTGTCAGAATCTCCAGAGGGGTCATGGATGCTAAAGTATTCCCTGACATTGCTGGGGAGGATCCTGATGAGAGTGTTGAATGTGTGAATGTCCCCGGTGGCGTGTCTGCCCCTGGGTAAGCGGTGGTGATGAGTTGCCTGGCCTGGATGACTGTGTCATCTAGGTTTCTGTTGTAGGTAAGGGCGTCTAATTGGGATAAGGTGACGACTTTTCCTAGTGATAGGGCGGCAGCTTGGGTGACTATGCCCCTAAATTGAGCCCATGTTAAGTCAGGGACAATTTTTGCAGTGCTTCGGGAGACCAATATTCCCAAGTGTGGTGATGTGACTGCTATTGTTTCTTTGTCGTGTTCAAAACCTATGTTTAGCAAGGGTTCAGTCATACACATGTATGTGTCGATATTGTATTGTTCGGGGTCAAATCTTGGTATGGGGATGTGTGTTTTGGTGGCCATTTTGATACTTTCCCTAGTGTTCCTTGGCGTTCTGTTTTAAAACTGGGTCGAGAACCACCGCTTGCCACCAGTGTTATGTGTTGTGTTTTAAGGTGTGACTTCTCGCGCCGTAATACACAGGCTCAAACCTCAGGCCCTCTACTGTGTCTAAGGGTGCAACTTTTCACACCATAAGCCACAAGCACAAGCTTTTGGGATCCTTTATTACATGACCGGATTAGAACATTCACCAAAGAAACAGGGCAAAAAAACACTGGCAAGCCAAAGTTACAATACAATATAGATTATTTCATGTGGCACTTACAGAGAAATAACGCACAATATAGCAGGGTGGTACATGGGAAATATTGAGTCTGTGGCTCATTACGTGTCCTGATTGGGGCTGCACTGAAAGTTCTGGCCTTCTGTTGGCCTAATGTCAGTTTCTAGACATGTATCACTGTGGGACACTGAACCTTTGCACTGGGGAGAGTTGGTAGAGTATCACTGTGGGAATCACTGCTCATTTCACTCCGCACTGGGGAATAAGGTTTTTTTTTTTGGAGGATTTCACTCACTGGGGGAAGGGGAATATGTGAGGGTCACATGGGGGAGAGATAGGTTGCGAGAGACAGGTTTACACTGGGGAAGGGTTTGCACGAAGGGAAACACTCGAATTAACACAGCATGGGAGAGATGGCAGGTAGAGGAGACACTCACGCTCTTGGAAGGTTCAGGTGGCGGCCCGGAGTCAGTGGAGGGCCGCATGGAGACACAGGAGTTCTCACACGCCGGGGACGTACCGTAGGCGTAACAGGAAACCTGCCTCGGGTCCGTCGTGAGAGGGCCTCGGGCGTGGTCTAGCCCTCAGGACTAGGACCGAACAGGGACAGGAGGTGAGTGGCCCTCCAGACAGCTTGGGCCGTCGTCGGGGTGCATGGGACGCCTTGGGACCCAGGGGAACCCAGGTAGGAGGGCACCCCCTTCAGCGGTCATGGACTACAGTCTCAGAAGGAGGAGGAGGAGGCCGTCAAGAGTCGCCTGCGGATGTGGAGCCCCTGCAAGTCCGTTAGCACTGGCGATCAGGACACGAGCAACTGGACAGTCTGGATCTCCACGTCAGGTCCACTCCACGCCGTACCTGTAGGGGAGAGAGAAGGGCGTCTCGCTTGGCCACAGGAGAGGTGGGCTGAGCCAGAGACTTGCTCCCCTATGGGAGCCTCCGGCCTGGTGGAGGAGGAGGAGCCGAAACTCACTCCCTCAGCTTGGCAGGCCCTGTGGGCGCTGCTGTAACTCCACGCCGGGACCGGAGGGGATCCCGTGGACGCTCTTCTGGCCTGATAAGTCCGGTGGACGTTGCAGAGGTGCCCTGACGGAGACGAGGAAGAAGGAGATCCGGTGGATGCTCCTCCAGCCTGGTAGGTCCGGTGGACATTGCCGAGGTGCCTCTCACTACGAGGACAGCAGGAGGGAGAGACCCGGTGGGCGCTCTCAATCGGGCAGACCCGTGGATGCTACAACACTCCTGCCCTGATGGAGACAAGGAAGAAGGAGATCCAGTGGGCGCTCCTCCAGCCTGGCAGGTCTGGTGGACGTTGCCGAGGCATCCCTCACTCCGAGGATGGCAGGGGGGAGAGACCCGGTGGGCGCCCTCAGTCGGGCAGACCTGGTGGGTGCTACCACACTCCTGCTGGGGGTCTGGCGCAGCCTTGGCATACCCGGTGATCGACACCGCAATGGTAGGCCCAGTAGACGCTACCTCGACTCTGCTCCCAGACTCCGGAAGGGCAGGAGAGATTCGGTGGATGCTCCCACATCGACTGGCCTGGTGGGCGTAGCTGTGGGTGGAAGATGAGGAAGAACCGGTGGTCACTCCCTCACCATCAACTCCGGTGGATGTTGCTGGGCCGCTGCGTGGGGCTGCGTTTAAGCAACTCCCACCCCGAGTCTGCTGCTGGCTGCTACAGGTGGAGAGTAATGCTGTGATACTGCTACCTCGGGTCTGGACTGGTTGTGGGGACGAGGGGCTTATGGGAGAAGATAAGGAGTGCCGTTGTGGCCCGGAAGGCCCAGTCACCTGTAAGGTGGCTGTTTCTTCCCCATTATCGTGGGTGTATCGTGGGTAGGGGCTTTCATTGTTAGGGTGCATTTTAGTGACTTGATACGGATTGGGGATGTGGGTAATTGTGAAGGGGCCTGTGAAGAGCGGGGCCAGTTTGTGCGGGGTTGGTAGTCGGGCCACCATAACTGTGTCTCCTGGCTTGTAGGGGTTGGTGGGTTTGGTGTCCGGCTTGAGATCTTGGTGCTTTTGTAGGTGGTGTAACCTGCTTTTTAGGTGGTGAAGGGGGCCGGACACTGGGGGCTTGGTCGGGGGCTTGAGGTGATGTCTGAGGGGGGAGGGGAAGCGGGGCTTCTCCGAAAACACGCTCGTTGGGGGAGATGCCGTCATCTGTGGGGCAGGTGTTTAGTCCCCACTGCATGATCTTTACGTGGGCGGGCCAGTCATCGTACTGAGTTTCTTCTATTCGGATTCGCACCTGGTGTAGAAGGGTGCGATGGGTCCTCTCACATATGCCATTTCCTTTGGGCCAGTAGGGAGAGGAGTGTGAAATCTGGTATCCAATGAGGGTAGCGAGTTCTTGCAATATTTTCCCAGTGAATTCCAGCGCTTTGTCGGAATTCAGCGCCTGCGGGATACCAAAATAGGGGAAGACGTGGCTGACGAGGGCTTCAATTACTGCTACAGCGTGGTGCTCCTTAGCTGTTCAGGCGATGAGGAACTTGGAGTAGCTGTCTACGAGCGTGATTATGTAACGGTAGCCGGCTTTCCGTGGTAAGGGGCCTACTACATCCACGCCCAGGAGTTGCCAGGGTTTGTGAGCCGTGATTCTGCCGGCGGGGCCGGAGGTGCGGGTGATGTCTTTCCCGAGGGCACAGGCCCGGCAGGCTTGAACCACTTGTTGGGCCAAGCTGGAGGGGCTTGTGGTCCAGTAGATGTTTTAAGACACTTGTACTATTTTTTTTGTGCTCAGGTGTTTTCCATTGTTAGAATGGAGATGGGTCAAGGGCAGTTTCAGGGTCGAGTACGATGTGGCCCGTTTGTGTGAAGAGGTGATCGCCTTGTTGATGGAGTTTAGAAAAGACATGGGCTGGTATCCAGTCTGGTCGATCATGATTTCGCCATTGTTGGACCAGCTCGGACACGAGGTGGATGGATTGCATAGGGAGCCGGGACAGAGTGTCAGCGTTTGTGTGGAGTTTTCTGGGATGGTAGGAGATTTCATAGTGGAAATCTTCTAATGTCTCCCTCCATTTTATGAGCTGCGCATTTTGGGTGTTTGATTGTCGGAGTTATCAGAGAGACTGATGGTCGGTAATGATGGTGACCATAGTGCCAGACAGGTAGGCCCGGAAGTGCTCTAGGGCTCAGACTATTCCAAGGCACTCTCACTTGGTGGCAACGTAGTTCTTTTCAGCCTGGTGGAGGGTTCTGCTGGTACATGCGATAATGTGCTCCCGTCCTTCTTGTACTTGTGCTAGGACGGCGCCGATTGCGATAAGTGACATGTCCGTGTATAGGTGAAATGGTAGGTTGTAATTGGGGAAGGCAACGATGGTGGCGGTGATAAGTTTGGTTTTCAAGGTGTTGAGGGCGGTAACTCTGTCCTCTGTCTATGTGAAAAGCTCTCCCTGCTCTCCCTTTCTAGTCAGGTCGGGAAGGGACTTAGCAATGTCGGCAAAGCCCTTTACAAACCTCCAGTAATAGGAGGTTAGTCCCAGTAAAGATCAGACTTCTGTTACGTCTTTTGGTAGGTGAAGGTCCGCGATGGCGGGGAGCTTGTCTGGATCGGGGCAATCCCTTCCTGGGAGATAATGTGCCCCAGGAAGGCAACGGAGCGTGCTGCCAGGACACACTTGGATGTTTAAGTTTTAATCCAGTTTTTCTGATCAGCTGGAAGACTTGTTTGAGGCGATGGAGGTGATCAGCCCAGGTCCTGCTGAAAACGATGACGTCGTCTAAGTATGCAAGGCAAGTCTCCCACGTGAGGCCATGAAACGTGAGAAAATGGCAGGGGCGTTACAGAGTCCGAAGGGCAGGACATTAAACTCGTAGTGTCTCGAGTTGCTGGTGGAGAAGGCAGTTTTCTCTCTGTCATTGGGGTGTACTGGAACCTGCCAGTACCCTGACTGGAGGTCCAAGGTGGAAAACCATGATGCTCCATGCAGGGAATCAAGGGAGTCATCTATACGTGGCAGGGGCATGGTATAGTTGGCGGTAACGTCTTTGAGGCGTCGGTAGTCCACACAGAATCTCATTGACCTGTCTTTCTTTTTCAATAGCACGACGGGGTAGGACCACGGGCTGGTGGAGGGTGAGATGACACCGACATCTAACATTTCCTGGACCTGCTGTCCTCCTCAGCTCACTGGTGTTTTTTTTTTTTTTTTTCGGCGAGATGGTTGGCGAATTGGTGGTCCCTCAGTTTGGATCTCGTGGGTCAGGACAGTGGTGTGGCCTTTATCAGTCGGTCCTGATGCATGTAGGTCCTGAAAGTCCAGGAGCAGGTGGCGTAGGCTGTCCATTTGGTGGGGAGAGAGATGGGGGGGGATTGGGGGCAGGGGTGCGAGGGGGTGTGCAGGGCTCAGCCTCCTCCATTACTCCCATGACTAGCCCCTTTGGTAGGATAAGGGAGATGGTGGAGAGGTTAGCGATGCTCACCGTATCGCGGTGGGGGGGGGTAGGCAGGACGAAAGGGTTCTGGGGGGTAAGGAGGGGGTGAAAAGAATGGGGGTTCCTGACGGCCTGTTTAGTTGCAACCATGCCTCATGATGTGGAAGGATGGTGAGGGTGGAGGCGTTGGTAGTGGGGAAGGTGAGGGTGAGGGGGGGCGGGGAGAGGAACAAGGGGTCAAGAACCCCAGGGGGCGAGGGGTGGGGACCGGGGCCGGGGGGGGGGGTGCACGTGCAGATGGGCTTGGAGTTGGAGTCTGGAGGTTTGTTAAACTGGATTTACCGCCCGTGGCGACTCCAGTCGATGCTTGTCCAGAGCTTTTAAAGAAGATCCAGCCCCAGGTATCTGTCATACGCAGGACAAGAGGAGTAAAAAATGATGAAGAGGTGTAGTGCAGAGACGTTTCGGTGCGTGTCTGTACATAGGGCCTGCATTTCCCCACGTATGGGCAGGGGGCCATCCCCCATATCTACAAGGTGAGCTGAGGTGGGGAAAAGCGTGCCAAGGGTCGATCAGTGACGGGAGTAAAAATGACTGTTTAGGCAGGATCTAGCCGCTCCCGTATCAACTAGCAGCCTTGCCTTTACCCCATTCAGTCTGAATCTCATCTTGTTGTAGAGTGGGGGGTGGTATTTCTGTGAGGTGACCCCCGCCACCTTGGGGAGGTGCGGGGCGGTCCTAAAAATCCAGCTGCCGTGGTGTATCGTCGTCCTCGGGCTCCGTTTCCCCGGGGTGGTGAATTCCTCCATGTCCCTGGGTGGTGAATTCCTCCGAGCCACTTTCAGTTGTTCCCTGTCATTGTGGAGGGGGCATTTGTTGCTACATGTGGTGAACTCTCATGGGTTGATGGAAATCCAATTGGTGTCTCATATGTCAGGGCGCATGCGTGAGGGGTGGGCTTTGGGGATGGAGGGCTTTGGTGGAGGCCTTGGCTGAACTGGAGGTGGGCGAGAGGGGCGTGGTGGCACTGGGGTTTGGGTGGAGAATCTGCTTACAGCGCCAATCTGCTATGGGGTAGTACGGACCGCCAGGAGTCGACATACGAGCTGGATATCATGATCCAGGTCTCCCGTTGGGTCATGGATTGTGAAGTGCTCCCTGACAGCACTAGGGAGAATCCTGACCAGGGAATTAAAACATGTTGCTCCTGAGTTTCCTCGTTGCATCCCGGGTATGCAGCAGTGACGAATCGCCAGGCCTGAATGAGTGTGTCGTCGAGGTTTCCATTGTAGGTGAGGGAGTCGAGCTGTGCTAGCGCTGCAACTTTTCCTAGTGAGGGGGTGACTGCCTGTGTTGTAAGTTTGGTGAATTTTGCCCATGTTAACTCCAAGACGATCTTGGGTGCAATTGTGGCTACTGCGTTGCCCAGAAGTGGTAGCGCTACTGCTATTTTCTGTCTGTCTGTCTCGAAGGCTATGTCTAGCAGTGGTTTTACTATTTCTAAGTATGTGTGGATGTCATATTGTTCAGGGTCGAATTTAGGTATCTGGACGTGTGTGGTTTTGTCGCCATTTTGCCGAAGTTTCCCTTGTTCCCCTGTTGCCACCCACTGGGTCAAGAACCACTGCTGGCCACCAGTGTTATGCTGCGTGTGTAAGGGTGCGACTTCTCGTCCCGTGGACACAGAGCCTGGAGCGAGGTTCTCTTTCTAGACCAGGTTGGGCTCTTTCATGCTATTCATTGGGAACAGGGCAAAAAACTCAGGGCAACAACCTTACACGTATATTACCACAGATTACAACACTGTTACAATATACATGGCACATTTTACAAGAAAATAATGTCACACACAGATAGATAGGGCCAAAGGACTCGGCGACAGGAGAGTGTGACTGGGGCTTGCTGTAGGGTGAGGCCCAGTGGTAGTGGAAGGCCCAGACCAGCGGCCTGCATCGAGTGGCCCTGGGGTCGTCGGGGCTTCTGGGGGCCTTCGTCAGGAGGCTGGCCTGTTGATGTCTCGTCCAGGGGTGGTCAGAGGGCCGTGGTAGGGGGGGCGTGCCCTTCCTCAGCGGTACAGGGGCTCAGGCCTAAGGGCTGGGCCTGAACAGGGAGAGTAGGCACACTTGCCTGCGCTTACCCTGCCAGATAGGAGGTCATTGCGTGGGGCTAGGAAGGTCACGTCCTGGGGTCCTGGGGACGTCTCGGCTGGTCCTTGGGCTGTGGTCTCACTGCTGAGCCTCCGTCAGGTGTGGGCTGCGGCAGCTCGGTGCAGCAAACAAGGGTTGGGGCCACTGGGAGCTGAGGGAGAGAGCTAGAACTCAAGACACCAGGGGTCCTTGTCAGGCCTCCTCCAACTACTGGTCAAGGGGGAGGGTGTCCCTGTGGGGAGAGAGGGGGAGGGCACTTGCCGTTCTTTTGGTGGAGCGGCAAGGTGGCTGTCTCCTAGGTGCGGCAAGGTGGCTGTCACCTTTCCTCCTTCTGTGGACTTAGTGTGAGGGCAGCTGATGTCCATCTCCTCCCCATGTGCTGCAAGGTGGCGGTCACCGGGTGTGAGTAGGGGCAGCAAGGTGGCCATCGCCTGACCTTTTGTGGAGTTAGAGTGAGGGCAGCTTGTGTCCGTCTCCTCCCCATGTATGGCAAGGTAGTCGTCACCTGGTGTGAGTGAGTGTGGCAAGGTGGCCGTCACTTGACCTTTTCCGGAGTTAGAACGAAGGCGTCTGGTGTCCATCTCCTTCCCATGTGCGGCAAGGTGGCCATCACCCAGTGTGAGTAAGTGCGGCAAGGTGGCCATCACTTGACCTTCTTTTCTGGAGCTTGAGCGAGGGCGGCAAGGTGGCCGTCTCCTCCCCTTATGCGGCAAGGTGGCCATCACCCGGTATGGCTTAGGGAGAGAAGCAGCAAGTGGGCAGTTGGTGGCCGACTCCGGGGTGCTGTCTGGGGCAAGAGAATTAGCCCTACCCTGAACTTGGCGATGCCTGGTCCTGCGGAGGTGTAATTAACCATGACTGTAACCTCTGTGACGAGTTACCTGAGCGCGAGAGGGGTGTGCGGGAGAGCCGCAGGTGCGCCCGTCTTGAACGGAGCCAACGCAGCTCATTTCTGCTCCCTGGGTATCTCCTCCTGGGGTAAGTGTCTCGGCCAAGGAAGGTTGATGGGGAGCTTCGGTATTTTGCCACGTATTGATGCTCTGCATTTCAGTATGATTAGAGAAAGAGTAAATATTGATGAGATGCAGTCTGAGTTTATGCCACGCTGGGGGACCACTGATGCCGTACTCATTGTTCGACAGCTTCAGGAAAACTATGTTGGAAAGAAAAGGGAACTGTACTTTGTTTTTGTTGATTTGGCAAAGGCCTTTGACAGAGTCCCTTGAGAGGTAGTGAAGTGGGCAATGAGAAAGCTTGGGTTGGAGAAGTGGCTGGTTAGGGTGGTTATGGCCATGCATGTGGGTGCATGCACCCATGGGGGGTAAGAGTGAATGGAGATTTGAGTGATGAGTTTCCTGTGAATGTTGGGGTGCATCAGGGGTCAGTTTTGAGTCCCTTGTTTATCATGGTACTCGAAGCCTTCTCACATGACTTTAGAAATGGACTCCCGTGGGAGACGTTGTATACTGATGATTTGGTGTTGATTGCAGAGAATGACAGGGGGGGGGATATTTAGGAAGTGGAGAGAAGGTATGGGGCACAAGGGCTTAAGGGTAAATGCAGATAAAACAAAAGTGATGATATCTAGGGTTGGTGGCGGTACAGTCAAAGGAAAGGGATAGTGGTCATGTGCAATTTGCCACAAGGGCGTGGGAAGTAATTCCATCTTGTGCAAGCTTGTGATAAATGGGTGCACAAGAGATGTAGTAGTATTAGAGGTAGACTGTGAGATAATGCTGATTTTATGTGTGTGGCATGTCGAGGAGAGCAGATGGAGACTGTCAGGCGTCAAATGATTGAATGTGCTGGTGAGTCTCTTGATTGTGTGGAGGAGTTTTGTTATTTGGGAGACATGTTATGTGCTGGAGGTGGTGCTAGAGCTAGCTCTGTGGCTAGGGTGAGAAGTGGTTGGAAGAAGTTCAGGGAGCTGTTGCCTCTCCTGGCACTGAAAGGACTCTTCTTACGTGCTAAGGGGTCATGTATGCAGCATGTGTTAGGAGTGTGATGCTGTGCGGTAGTGAGACCTGGGCAATTAAGGAAGAGGATACTCGCAGGCTCAAACGAACAGAGCTGTATGTGGGGAGCCTCCCCACACATGAGAGTTGTACTCTACACAGGGGCGGATAAAACCCGTGTATTGGTGGATCTTCAGTGCGTCCTTTCGTGCAAGGCCTGGGGGGGCTGGGTTTACAATGGAAGGGTCGAATGTAGGATGGGACTGAGTGTATTGGTGTTGTGATAAGGAGAGGTCGATTGAGATGGTTTGGGCATGTGGAGAGGGTGGGGGATGAAAATTGGATGCAGAAGGTGAGAAATGTTAATACTGGGGGTGGGGTTGCAAGAAGTAGGTCATTAAGTGTGACCTCAGGGTTAAGGGAATGAACAGGGAGGCTGTCATAGATCAAGCAGCAAAGGGCTAAGGCATTGCCCATTGGTAGATTTTCGTTTGGAGCGTCTAACACTTTATGACTGGATGGCTGCTCTTCCTGATATACGCCAATGGCCCTTGGGTGGACTCGAACCTCCGACCCTTCAGCCAGAGCGGAGTGCTCTAACCCACTGAGTCATGGCTCTCTCTCTCTCTCTCTCTCTCTCTCTCTCTCTCTCTTTCTCTTTATGAAATGCGTGAGTCAGAA
>JAGKTI010009201.1:0-31540 GCA_018397915.1 Birgus latro | reverse complement strand
AGGGTTAAGGTTAGGTAGGGTTGGTAGGGTTAAGGTTAGGTAGGGTTTAGGGTTGGTAGGGTTAAGGTTAGGTAGGGTTAGTAGGATTAAGGTTAGGGTAGGTTTGTTTAGTAATGCAACCGTATTAACATGTATTAACAAATTAAACCATACCTAAATTTGAAAGGCATTGTTTTCCTTCTTTCATAAGTTAAAATGAAAGTACTGTTATGTTGCTCTCATGGTTAGGTTAGATTGTGTTGTATTAATGGGTATTGCGCAAATAAAATACGATCTATCATAACCTCGCTCATTCGCTCATTTTTGAAGGCTCCAACATGCTTGCATGTGTCGGCCTTGGTCACCTAATGGCGGCTCTCCATGCTGCTCGATCTCTGGCAGCCTCCCTATTCAGTCCCTTAACCCTTAAGTCACATTTAATGACCTAAGTGTGAATTCTATATACTCATGTTTTCCTTTATTTCCAAAGTAAAAGTCAAAGTATATTGCTTTATGGTTAGGTTGAGGACGTGATGGGAAGCGTTAGGAGAAACACGTTAAGGTGGTTTGGGCATGTGGAGAGGATGGAGAGTGAAAGATTGACGAGGAGAGTGTATGTGAGTGAGGTGGAGGGGGCGAGAGGGAGGGGGAGGCCGAGGATGAGATGGAGGGATGGAGTGGAGAGGTATATGAGAGAGGGGGGTGTGAGTTGGGAGCGTGGTAGTGAAATGGCAGGGGACAGAGTGACATGGAGGCGATTTGTTTGTGGCCACCCCGTTCGGGATTGAGGTTAGGTTAGGTGAGTATAGTTTAGTTATTCACTCATGTTAATGGGCATAATGCAAACTGAACCTAATCTGTCCTAATGTAATTTTGAAAATGACACTTATTTTCCCTCTTTACTGATGTTTGAGTCAAAATATTATGCTTTTATGGTTAGGTTACGCTGTTATTTCGTGTACAGTATTGTGTACTGTAGACCAAGCTCAGTTTGTCATATTCTAAGTGTGAAGTGACATTCATTGTTTTTCTCTGCCAAGGTTGGAACCAAAGTGTCACTCTCATGGTTAGGTTAGTTTAGTTGTTCTTCCCTATTAAAGTGTATTATATAGACTAATTCTAATGTGTCCTAATATATGTGAAACTGATATACTGGTACTCTGCTTTCCTTTGTTGTAAAGGTTGGAATCAAAGTATGTTGCTTTCTTGGTTACGTTTGGTTAGTTATGAAGTCATATGAATGGGCATTACACATGAAGTATACTAACTCAACTTTGAAATCCACATACATTACTCTTGTTTTCCTTCTTTGCTGAAGTTGGAACCAGGGGATAACCAGAGTATGTTGTATTCGTGGTTAGGTTAGTTCTGGTTAAATTACTTATACTGTACTGCATTATTAATAATTATTACATGAGCTTAACCTGACCTAATGGTGAAAGTCACACATTGTTTTGTTTTCTTTCTATGCTATGGTTACTCCCCGTGCGTGTTGGTTTCATGGATAGGCTGGGTCTTGTTGGGTTGCCAAGGTTGTAGCTACAGCATCATTAGCCTGCAAGCACAACTAAACGATCCCTCTTAATTTGGATGATGCCTTTTTTTATGATACCAGTTAAGTTTATTCATTTATGCTGTACTGTACTAATGGCCTCAGCCCCTTCCAGTCCCCCAAAAGGAGAATGGTGGGCTGCAGGAGAAGGGCAGCTTCAGCCTGCAGTCCTCAGGATTTGCATTTCAGATGAACCTGAGGGTACAACTCTGCTATAAGAATAAAACTACATTGTCCCAGGACTGAGGTTAATCTTACAAATTCTAGTGGGAGAGAGAGAGATTAGTGCCGAATTTGCAAGTCATAACAGGCTTTTCAGTCCTATCTTGGTTGCATCACCTCTGCACGTGATTCTAGTGGATGTGAGTCACAGGAAGTGATTCATAGCACCATGAACGTCACTGTGCATTCTCTTGTTCAGGATAACTCCCCTAGAATATTAAAGGGTAGTAATGAGGAAGGCTGATAACCCCCACCCTTGTCTTGCACCCAGCACTTATGCTGCAAACAGGCTTTTACAGTGACATGCCAAAGTCTGTTTGCCTCATCTGCTTTTTTTTTTTTTTTTCACCACTGGACACTTCATGTGATTTAGTGGGCTGATATATATATATTATCATTCATCTTTCGGTAATAATATGCACCTTTATCTGCTGTATCTCATCCAGGCATCTATGAATCCAGCAGTGAGAAGGAGGCAGGAGAGGGAAATGGACTTATGTGAGTACCGTGACATGGTAAAGTGGAGTTGGAATCACCTTAACCAGCCGTTGTCATAGGAAGTACCGGGTATGTTGAATCTGGCCATGGGTGGGGGGGAGGGGAGGTACACCATTTTTATGAACTATGGTTGTATTGCCAAGATACAGGAAAAGGGAGATCCTAGAGATATTTCATGGGACACTCATTCTCCTTGGGATTCATTCATGCTCCTAGAAATCAGACTCCATCTTTCATGCCTAACCATCTTCACCTATGTTTTTTGGCTGCTGTGTTACCTACTATAACCTTATGTTGGGTTGTATCTCTTTCTAATGTCTTTGTTGCAGGTGTTGACAAAGATGCAATTAATGAGAGATACAAGAGCCTGAGCTGTAAGTTGTCCGCTAGTAAGGCTCCCGCCGATAAAAAGGTGAGTTAGAGTGAAATAATTATTGCTGTAATTCTATTCTAGTCTGTCAGGCTGAGCATACTCATTGACTGTAAGCAAGCAGCCTCATTCCTTAGGCAGACAGTGCCTTGCCAGGATCAGGACATGATCCTTCCACATGGTTAGGTGCAGGGAAAAAAATCTGGAATGAAACACATACAGTACTGCATTTACTTCATCTTGACAGAGATCCCTAACCCCCATCAGCTCAGTTGGTGGCTAAGTGTAGTTAGGTTGGAGGAATGATTTAACTACTAACGAAAGAAACTCAGTCCTACATTATAACTAAGGCTCATTAAATATCGTGCAACAACAATTTAGCATTTAATAGGTTGGAGTGATTCATTTCCCTCAGATGAAAACAAACCAACTCTAGCATACATTAGCTCATTACTTGTTAGAAATATGCACAGAAAGTCCATATTATGTATCATCCTTTTGTTGCATTCATTTTTGCAACAAATTCTACAGCAGTTTACAGATGAAATTGCTTGTTAAGCATTCACTGATACTTATAAAGATTATTTGCCAGAGTCTCCCAGTTTACTGGACAGCTGGTATGGGAAGAAGTGTGATATTTTAGATCGTGTGACTGCGAATAAATGACAGAAAAATGAAAGGGGGGTGGAGGGCTTATTCCTGCAGTAGGCTGACTGTAATGGTGCTGGAGTGAATGCCTTCATATGGTGGCATTGATATAACTGGGTGGCTCCACTGCCTGGTTATGCAATTGTCCCTCTACATTTATACCCCCAGAAAGGAGAATGCTGGACTACAAGAAGAGGGCTGCTTAAGCCTGCATTCCACTGGGGTCACATTTCTGATGAACCTGGGGCTGCTACACCAGCTACTGTGGTACTGTGAGTGATGATGATGATTACCAATGACTTTCTGGTGTTGCAGAAACTGGAGGAGGTGGTTGCAGCAGTTAGTCAGCTTCTGCCTCAGCCTATACATCGCAACAATCATGCCCGCCACAAGACCAACTCCGCTAAAAGTAAATGTGGGAGTTTGTTTTGAATACTGTATAGGCAAGAAAATTGGCCTTTGTATTTAGCTGGAATAAAAGGGGTTAGGATTATAGTGAATTGTTAAGACCAACTCTGCCAAAAATATGTCTGGGAGGTTTATTTTGTACTTCTACTTTTATTTTGTACTGCCTCCTCTCCTCTCTATAAAGTTACATTATTTGGAAATGTTGTTAGGGTGGTGATGGTGACTGTTTATGATTTTCTACTCTTTCTCCCACTCCAACACCTCCTGCCCCTACTCCTACCCCTACTCTCACCTTCACACTCACTCCCACACCTACCACTACACCCACTCCTACCCCTGGCTCCTATTCCCATGCATACCTCTACTTCCACTCCTGCTCCCACTCTTACCTCTGTTCTTACTCCAATTCCAATTTCTGTGGTCTGCTTACCCCATATGTGGGTTGGAAATTGGGTTTGATGATCTATCTATCTATCTATTGCCAGACGCCTCAATCCCGAACGGGGTGGCCACAGACAAACAAATCGCCTCCATGTCACTCTGTCCCCTGCCATTTTGATGATGATGATACATTAATTATTCACAATTTGTCTTGTCCTTTCAGGTAATAATACACAAAACCATGATGTCGATTCAGATGATGCCAGCTCAGAGGAGGATTGGAGAGGTAAGACATTATGAATCCCCATGTATATTAGTGATGTAGACTGTTAATACTAAAGTGAAATAAATAATGTTGAGGTGTAATCTAGGAAATAAATTTCTGAGGAGGAGGTACGATGAAGCCTCTTTTCCTACCTAGAATGCGTCTGTTAATCCCAGGCCTTCCCAAATCCCTCCTATGGCTATACAGTTTCTCCCCACTTTGAATAACATGCAAGAGAATGCAAAGGTGTAATGCAAGAAATTAATAGCTAACCTTGTGAATGATAATTGTTTACAATCTTGGTAACTAGCCACACAGTCATCTCTCATATTCAGGAAAGACTTAGCCACAAATACAGTCACTTACATAGAGTCAAGAGTCTCAGCTGAAACTCTCACATTGTTACCAGTCTTATTACACATCTCAGATTTCTTTTTCCCAACAGCTTCCAGGAACTGTTAGGAAGTAGTTAGTAGGTTTTGGCATTTTATTTAGATTTCAGTCTGTGGAGAACGTCACTTTTTATGTTATCACTAAGGGAGAAGCACACTGATGCTCTCTGTGCCATTTAGCATACAGCTTTTAATCTCAAACCTTCTTCCCAAATCCCTCTTATTTCAACAGTACCGTATATATTTTCTCCTCAGTGTTGTGTCGCAATGGTCGAGGGGCGGGTCAGCACTCACAACAGCAGCTCAGCGAGGCCGAGAGGGAACGGAGGAAAGCTGAGAAGAGGCGAGCCAAGAAGAAACGCAGAAAAGAGAAGAAAAAGATTGAAAAAATAGAGAACCGAATTTTTAATCAAAATTCCGATGATACTAAAAAGTTAGTGAATTCTGTGTATAGTTTGATTTACTGTTCCGTTGTGTAATATAAGGCAGTTTATTATTACAGTATTACTGTATTATTATTTGCTGGTACATTTGTGTTTGTATGTGTTGTAAATCTAGTCATATGGTTACCAGTAATATACTACATTTTCAGTCATTATTTTGTATTTTTGTTTTATATACAGTAATCTCTTGATTATCTGGACAGCCATTACCTGGATAATCCATTCCCTGGACACTGTGATTTGGCTGTTTGAAACCATTATTTGTACATTTTTTCTTAATATCCGGACAAAAATGCTACGTCCGGGTGGAAATTATGACTGCACGAACATTTTCGTGCCCGGCAGGGCGGGAATAGCTCGGTGTCACTGCCCTGTCTGGCTGGATAATTCATCCAGCGTCTTCTAGAGAACCCCCCCTCGGTTGTTCCCAGTTCCCGCCCAGCAACAGTGTAGTTAACAGCTCATCTCGGACAGTTGTTATGGCAGTTCACATGGTGGCTTTTGTGGTTCCTACCTGCTTCCGGCCTTACAATTCCTTGCATGCCTCTTCCTAAGGTGTGTGATAATGGCTTCTCTACCAGCAAAAAGGAAGAGGGTAGTGCTGACGCTATAGAAGTGGGAGATCTTGGGTAAGATTGATGCGGGATGGTCAAATCATAAGCGATGATGTTGATTTTATTCTAGCTTATTGTATTGTACCGTGATTTTATTCTGTTTTAGCATTATGTTTTGTGTGCCCACTGCATTATTCTTGTGTATCCTGTTTTTCATGTTTTCATTTCACTGCAGGGTATGACCCTGCAGTGGTGATTGCTTGTCTGTGGTTGATGGGTCAGCCTGACCATGGTAATTGCTAGGCTGTGGTTTACAATTCAGCTTGACCAGATAATGTTAACAGGAACAAATGTTGGGAAATGTACTGTAGTGGCCTTTTACACTGGCTTTCAAAGTTAGGTTATGTACGAATGGGGGCTGGGGGAGAAGTCCATTATCTGGACGAAACCATTACCCAGATATGCCTTTGGCTCTATTACATTGGATAATCAAGGGATTACTGTATTGTGTGTGTGTGTGTGTGTGTGTGTTTATATTTACCTAATTGTATTTACCTAATTGTGATATACAGGAAATGAGCTATGCTCGTGGGGTCCTGTCTCTTTTTCTCATTAAGTCAAGTTTTGCTTTAAACTCGTTTAAGTTTTTAGACTGGACGATCTCTTTGTCCAGTGTATTCCACAGGTCTATGCATCTATACAGAAAACTGTAATTCTTGATGTCCTTCAAGCAGCGCGGCTTCTTCAGTTTCAGTCCATGTCCTTTTGTTGCTCTCTTATCCCATACAAACAGATCTTCTCTGTCTATTTTATCTATTCCCATCATGGTCCTGAACACTGCAATCATGTCACCCCTCTCTCTCCTTTCCTCTAAGGATGGCAAATCCAGCCTTTCTAGCCTCTCACTGTATGACAGATCTGCCAGACTGGGGACCATCTTAGTTGCTGTTCTTTGTATTCTCTCAATCTTGTTTATATCTTTCTTTTTGTGTGGGGACCACACTACTGCTGCATATTTTAATCTGGGGCAGATCATGGCCACTATCAATTTTTTCATCATCTCTTTATTCATATAATGAAATGCCACTCTTATGTTGGTCAAGAGTTTATATGTCTCTCTAACTATCTTGCTAATGTGTTTTTCAGGTGACAAACTATCCTGGACCAGCACTCCTAAATCTTTCTCTTCTCTCACTTTTGTGATTGGGTCATTACCCATCATATAATTCAGTGATGGTCTCTTGGTGCTTTTACCCATTTCCAATATTTTACATTTTTTTTGTTGAATTTCATTTCCCACATCTGGCTCCAGTCATGTGTCCTATCCAGATCCTCCTGCAGCATTTTACAGTCCCCTTCAACCTCTACCTTCCTCAAGAGCTTTGCATCATCAGCAAACAGACTTGCATAACTGTTCACTCCATCTACCATATCATTTACGTAAATCAGGAACATTACTGGGGTGAACACTGAGCCCTGTGGGACACCACTTGTTACTTCCCTCCATCCAGATGTCCTGTCCTTTATTATTGTCCTCATTTGTCTGTCTCTCAAAAAGTCTCTCATCCATTCCAGGAGGTTACCCTTCAGTCCTCCTATATGCTCCAATTTTCACATTAGTCTCTTATGGGGTACCTTGTCAAAGGCCTTTTCCAAATCTAAATACACACAATCCACCCAACCGTCTCTCTCCTGTAGCATCAGTCGCTCTTGAGTAAAAGTTCAACAAGTTGGAAACACATGACCTTCCACTTCGTCGTTTCGTTTCGTTTTTGAAGGCTGCAACATGCTTGCATGCGTCGGCCTTTTTTGGATTGGAGTGTGTAGCATTTTATGACCGGATGCCCTTCCTGATGTCTACCAATGACCCTTGGGTGGATTCGATCCTCCGACCCTACGGCCAGAGCGGAGCGCTCTAACCCACTGAGCCACGGCTGCTACTTATGAATCCAAATTGACTTTCAGTCAAAATATTCAGCTCTTCCAGATATTTTTTCCACCTATCTTTCAGAATCTTCTCGCACAATTTTGCAACCATGCTGGTTAGGGACACTGGTCTATAGTTCAGGGGTTCTTCCTTGTTTCCTCCCTTATAAATTGGTACCATATTTGCTCTCTTCCATTCCCGAGGCACTTTCCCTTGTTCCAGCGAACACGCATTTAAACTGTGAATCTTATCTGCTAGTTGTTCTCTGCATTCCTTCAGTACTCAATTTGAAATTCCATCCGGTCCTGGGGCTTTAATTACATCTTGAGTTTCCAGCAATTTATACACTTCTTGCACTTCCACTTTTATAACTTTTATCACTACATTCCTAGTGTGCGTGCATGCATGTGTGTGTGCACGGCACACATGCACATGCTTACTGGCGTGCGTGGCCTCATACTTCACTGACCTTCATCAGAAAGGAAGAGTCAGGCTCAGATGATGAAGATGACGATGATGATGATGATGACGATGACGATGATGATGATGAGGAAGAAGAAGGTCAAGGACTCGACCCCACCTCTGCCTTTGTGGCTACAGCAGTCAAAAGCAGACGGAGAGGCATGGCAGCGGCAGCAGCAACAGCGACCAGGCAGGACAAGCCAACAGTGAAACAATCCAAACAGGAGGACAGGAAAACGGAGGATACTAATGGTAAGGACAGTAGAAGTAGACAGTGTATGATAGAGTAGTAGACCTAGCCCCAGTGTCATCTGAAATGTGATCCCAGTGGACTGCAGGCTTCAACTTTGCTGCTAACCATTCTTTTTGGAGGGATAGAGTAGTATATTCAGAAAAATTGTACGACCAGGTTATATTGGTGCCACCGCTTGAAGGTGTTTCTCTCCAACACTGCAGTGTATGACAAGAAGATAAATACCGGTAATGTTTTAAGAAACATGCAGTAGATGATGAGAGATGTACTGTTTAGTAAAACAGAAATAGCCAATATATGAACCAAAAGGTGGAGAGTGAGAAGATGGCAATGATTAACAAGAGAGGAAGAAAGAACCAGAAATTGATATCACTTAAGCTTTGCATTTAGTGGATTTAGAGATGGTTAAATGAAGCACAGGATTATTCATGTAGGATGGAGCCAAGAATTTAAAAATGAGTAAATGGATATATGGCACATTTCACCTGGATTTATTGATAGCTGTCATATAACTTTAGTGCTGTCCTTTGTCTTCCCTAGTGACCCACATGCAGTTCTTTATCATCATCATCCAGACTTCCTTTCCCACCTAAGGAGAAGTGAGGTAGGGTTCACACAGCATGAAAAAAACATGAAAGAAGGATAACTAGCTAAACTCCCCACAGTTATATGGCCACACACTCATTCACTTACCATTCAAGCTCCAAGAATCAAGCCTCTATCTCACAAGCTTAAGTATTCACCCTTACACATTACAAAATAACAATCAATTTGAGTCATGCAGTATATAGAAATTACCTCTAAACCTTCCTCATCATCCTTAGGTGCCTTGTTCCTCCCTGTGCCCTATCTCCAACTATCTCTACTCATCATCCTCTGCAGGTGTGGATGGCACAGTATTACAGGCGCGGCAGCTGGCCATGAGGGGTAATGAGGCAGCCAACGTGGGTCAGTATTCGGCAGCGGTACGGCTTTTTTCCGACGCCATCAGACTCCACCCATTTGACCACCGATTCTTTGGCAACCGCTCATACTGCCACCACCAGCTGTCACACCACGATAAGTAAGTGTGTTGGCTGCAAGTTATAGTACTGTATAGTCATCTGTCCATAGCCAGATGTCTTAATCCCAGAGGGGATAGCCATGAATAAATCACTTCCATGTTGCCCTTTCTTCTCCCTTCAGGCTGCCCTCCCTCCGTTATATAATGTACCCCTTCACCTCATCCCTTCACCTCATCCTCATTCTTTTCCTCCATCTCTCACCATCCATTTCATTTTCATCACCCCTACTCAATCTCTTTCTCATTTCTCTCCACACAGCCAAGCTGTCGTATGATACAGTACTGTTACATTTTGTAGTACATCCACATCAACACCACAGTACTTCTACTGTTGCAACTGACTGTCATGTGACAGTAAATTAGTCAGGTTGATGTGTTACACAGTAAATCCTAATTATCTTTTTATCTTCACGAAGAAGGTTATGATTTCACTATGTTTATATCTCTATCTGACTGTTAGCAGCAGTGTAGAAAATTTATAGGATGAAATGGAACCAAATTTGGAATAATGTTGAGGACGATTATAGGGACAACTTCTTCAATTTTAAGTGAAATGGGTCAGAAGTCAAGGGGATGAAAAAAGTGAAAAGGGGAATGCCCTTCCATGAGCTGCCATTAGGTGACCAAGGCTGACACATGCAAGAATGTTGGAGCCTTTGTAAACGAAACTAATGTTGCCGCATTGGTAGAGATATGTGCTGTGCGAGTGTTCCTGTTGTTATACTTATTTGTTTTCTTAACCTCTTGTGTCTGATGACTCATTTTATTCTTTGTCTTCAATCACTTTTTTTCAGTTTAGGATAAACTTTTTGAACTAGAGGGGTTAGGTCTAGCCTTCATTAACATCTCTGCAATTAAAGCCAGGTTCACAAACCAAGTTAGGATCAGTGTCCTGTCATACTTTGGATTTGTTTTTGCAAGAAGAACAAGGAAGATTCTGTACTCTACTTTCCTTGTCTATCCTGCAAAACAATGTACTAGAGAATACCTGTTGTATCTAAGATATATTTTTACAGGAAGAGTCATGGGAAGATCCTGTACCCTCCTTTCCATGTCCATCCTGCAAAATAGCCAAGTGGAGAATGTCTTTCTGTTGTAACCAGCATTTGTTTTTGCGGGAAGTGACAGGAAGATTCTGTACTCATCCTTGTCCTCCAACAAAGACAGATGACATTTGTGACAATAGTGATCATGAGTTTTTTTCTTGTTTAACTGAGTCATGATTTCTTTTTTTGTTAACCCCCTCCTCTTTTTCTTGTCTGGCAGAGCATTAAAAGATGCAGAGAAAGCGATAAAATTGGCTCCTCAGTGGCCGAAAGGGCATTTTAGAAGAGGAACGTCTTTACGAGGTTTAGGGGTGAGTATGGCACCGGGTTGGGATGTTTAGGCGGAGGGAGAGAAGGAGTTTGAACTATACTCTTTTTATTTTAACATTGCTTTAAAACTGCCATCTTTTTGCTTTGAATGCTGACTTATAATAATAGGTTAACACTGTAGTTCATTCATTTTAGCTTGGTTGAGAATTTCATCCTTGTGCAACTTATTTCCTGTATCTGAGTGGCAGAATATGACAGTACTGTTCCTCTACATCATTTCTATGGTACTTCTTCATGACTAGCATCATATTCTTGTGTTAATAGCTTGCTACAGATGTATATTCAAGATGGAGGGATTGCAGTTGTATGGTTAATGAAAGTGAATAGAGAATAGGATTAGATGCAAGTCATGGATTAAATGCTATGGGAAGGATGTAGAGTCTTAGCATTGTCTTAGTCTGCCATTTAGCTATGCGAAATAAACTGAAAAGGGATGAAACTCTGGGCAAAGTTAAGGTGAAAAAACTCACTGCTATGGATGCTTGTGATCGCTTTACTTAGACTAAATCCAGTCAATTTTAATTAGGTGGGGGTATATCTAGAACTTAGACGGTGTTCCCTCACCAGTTGGTTAGGGTATTAAAGTTCCTAGATGCAGTACTAGAAAAGAGCGGTATTGTAATGTGCAAAGGATGTGGAAAATAGAATTGCATACAGGTGGAAAGTGGTGGGTGCATTGAAAGCTTTGATACTAGCATAGGTTTGAGTCTGGCAGCTGCAAGAGGGTTGCATGATGATGTTTGCCTAGATAAGTGCCTGGATAGGAAACTTCAGTGTGGCATGAGAAGGAAAGGTTGGGAGTAAGAGCAGTGAAAATTGGGTGACTTAAGAATGTGTGTAGACTGTCGTGTGAATAGAGTGGAGAGGAAATAATGTGATCCATGAAAGATGTGGAGCAAGGACGCTTGTTGACAGTAAGGTTGAAGAGTGTACTTAGATGGTGCGGCCTTACCGAGAGAATGGATTTAAATTGGGTGGTGGTGGTAGTAGCAGTAGTAATCGTTGTAACCCCAAGTTCATCTGAAAAGTGAAGTCGGTGGATTACCGACTGAAGTTGCCATCCTTTCTCTTAGAGGATGGGGACGAAGTTGAGGAATGTTTGTATAACTGGGCAGCAGAGCCACCTGGTATAATCAGTGCCACCACATGAAGGCATCCCTCTCCAGCACCTAAATAGGGTGACGACAGAGGTATATGTGAGTGAGTTTGAAGGTGGGAGGGGATATCCTTGACCCGTTTTCTTGTCAGTTGAGGAAGCTCTCTAGCACCAATTCCTTACCAATATAGATTTAGATACAGCTGGCTAATATTTTTTACGTTACTTATGCAGAGGATGGTGATATTAGAATGATTCAAGTAACACAGAAGAAGACGGCGAGGCGTAATTAGCAAAATAAATCACTTAGGAAGAGGTATTAGGGAACTGATGAGAGTACAAGCCCTTATCTTTATTCCATTTCTCTTTATTGCAGAAATTTTTAGAGGCAGAATCTGCGTTTGAAGAGGTGCTTCGCCTGGACCCTGGCTGCCAGGAGGCCCACGAGGAGATAAAGCAAGTGCGGGTGACCAGAATTGTGGAGATGGGCTTCACTGGACGCCAGGCTGCCAGCGCCATATCAAAATATACCCATGTACAGGTCAGTTAATTTTACAGACTAAACATATACCCATTCACAAGTAAGTTAATAGAACTGAAGCAAAATACAATCTTACACAGTACGTGCTGAAAGTGTACGCTGTTAAGTGGGCCACACACTCATTCACCCACCACTCAAGACTCCAGAATCCTCATCAATTCACTGATACCTTTTCCCCCACAGCCAGCCTTAGATGCATTACTAGCGGGAGAGTTCCGGGAAGGTCTGGGTGATGTTTTCTACTCGGACGAGGAGGATATCGGGGATGATGACGATGCTTTAAAAAGAGTAGGACTGACCCATCATCCCATACCTTCTGCAGCCTCTACTAATGCCAACCTTAAAATGAAGTAAGTGTTTTGCAGCTTTTTTAATAATTATGTAAGTATATTTATTTATTTATTTATTTACTTATTTTTTTGGGTAGTGCTGGAAAGGGATGCCTTCATGTGGTGGCACTGATATAGCCCGGTGGGTGTGCTACTCGGTTATACAAATTTCCCTCATTTCCCTCCCAATTCCTTGAGCGTAGATGGTGGACCACCGGAGAAAGGCAACCTCAGTCTACAGTCCACTGGGTTTACTTTGTAGTTGAACCTAGGGCTACAATTAGTACAGTAATTGTGTAGGGTATTAGCTGCAGTTATTGATAGGAGATGGAGGAGGAATATTTTTTGACAGGCAGTCTTTGTTGTAGGTCAAAGATGTGTTCTAAAGTATAGTATTTTAACTTCTTCCTTACAACTGGCACTGTGAATCTGGGGAAACTGGCAGATCAACCGTGTATGTAAAGTGGAAGTATAATTGGCATGTTTTCTGTAGTTTATGGTGGACTAATTGCAAAAATGAATAAAAAAGAAAAGGAGGCAACTTATAATGGATTTCCTGGCCTTAACTATGCTTTTGGATGGTTCTCGTATTAGTACGAGGGACTGTGGTGTTGGAGAGGGTTGTCTTCTAGTGGTGGCATCCTTATAACCAGTCAGCTTCCCTGTTTGGTTATACAGACTTCTCTCATGTCCCTCTCTATCCCCCAGTAGGAGGATGGTGGACTGCAGGAGGGTAACTTCAGCAGCTGTATTACTTGGGTTTGTATTGTAAATGACTGGGAATATCTTAGTTCCTCTTTCTTGGTTATTTATTCTTCATTCAGCATTTCAATGTCCAGTTAGGTGTGATTGATGCAGGCTTGTTAAAACGAAAAACACAGCACAGCATGAAAAAGAATGTTGAAATTTTAAATGCAAGACCAATCGCTAAGGAAGAGGCACAGAAGCTTCCTATCTCACCTAGATTATGTCACTATATCTTTGGCGACCCATCCACCCGGCACTGATATTGCAAGCATTCTCATACCACATTCCATTCCATTCAATTTAATTGTATACAGTGTCTTGCGAGGAAAGGACATAACTTTGGAAAATGATAGATGAGGGAATTCTAAGTTTAAATTGCTATATCAGTATGGGTTCAAAAGTAAACCGTTACAGAGCTACAGTTACAGGTGACCATGTGGGTGAAAATGACATCCCTTGAAATTCCTCAATTATGTGAGCAGTTATTGTAGCTCCATAATATTTGAAATTTGAAGCCATGTTATTGGATTTACTAAAACTTAGAATTCCCTCATTTACTACTTCCTATACATCCTATATATATAACTTGATTGTCAGTAGATTGAATATGTGGAAGTGTATATGAGGTACATCTATAGAAATCCCCCCCCCCTCCCACACACACACACACCAAAAAAAAATTTGCAGATTATAAGTCCTGTGAGGTGGAGTATATCCTGTGGGCTTGAATGACATGTGAATGAGTGCCTGGCCCATTTTACTGGACTGGCTGTTGAGTTGCCCTCTCCCATAAATTCTCAGTCTGTGTTTTTTTTGGACCATACCTCAATACATACTTAACCCTTAAAGACTGCAAATCTCCCACCCTGACTGTTTCCCCTGCTGCATTTCAGGTCCAATTTTTCAACTTTTACCAAGCTAAACTTTGGTCTTAAAGATTTCAAGGGCTTGAATTTACACACCTGACAGTGTATACAGTAGGCGCGGAAAGTGTTGACGCCATCTTAAAAAAAGAAAACATTCTTGTGGTTAGCAAGGAGAAACAAATAAATTAACACTCACCATTGAATTTAGTATTTACTGGCATTCCCCTTCACCTTTATTATCTTCTTAAAGCGTCTGGGGAGACTGATGGTGTAGTTTTGCAGAACAGACGGACTAAAACTGCTCCATAGCTGCAGCCTCAAGTTTAGACAAAGATGATGTGTCCATACTACGCAGCTGCCGCTTCATGTGCGCCCATAAATTCTCAATGGGATTGATATCTGGGCTGTTTCCGGGCCAATCTCGAATAAAGGGAACCTCACAGTCTGTTAGCCACTGTTTCACTGACTCTGCAACATGTGCAGGGGCAGAATCTTGCATAAATACTCTTGCCTTGGTTTTATCAAAAGAGTCACTTAAAACATCACATAAGAGCTCCAAATAATTGTTCTGGTTCACTTTTTCCTTTGCAGGTAGAATTACCAACCTACCAACACCATAATATGTAAAGCAGCCCCAAGCCATGAGTGAGGCTGGGTATTTAACAAACTTGGAAGTGTACTTAGGATCCAGGGGGTCACTGCCTGGTTTGCAGTACACTCGTGATGAAGGGGTACCAGTGACAGTAAATGTTGACTCATCACTCCAAAGCACAGTTTTCCATTGCTCCTCACTCCAGGCAAGATATTTCTTACAAAAATTTACTCTCTTTTTCTTCTGAAGTGCAGTTAGCAGTGGTTTTTTACGAGCACAAAAACTCCTGTAGCCCAGATCGTCATGCAACAGCTGCTGCACACTTCTGACAGACACATCTGCCAGCAACTGTGGGTTCTTTTCTTTTAAATCCCGTGCTGTTAGCCTTGGATCCTTGCTAACTTGCCTTGAGATCAGCTGACGGGTCCTGAAGGTTGTCTTACGAGGTCTCCCAGGCTTGGGAAGTGGAGTGGGAGGAATGGCCTCCCCACTGTCCTTGAACCGCTTCACCAGTCTCTGCACTGTCCTCAGTCTAACACCATCTGATTTGCAATAAATGGGAGTTTGTGGCCAGCTTTGTATAAAGTAATCACTTCCCACACGTTTGTCCTTGCTTGCGGTTACTTTAGGCATGATGAGAATGTGGTAGGTAACCAAATAACTGTGTTATTTGAGTCAAAACATGCCCTCGTGGTGCATCACACACAGAGACAATCCTCCTCCTGTGGCTGCCCAAACATTACTGAGCCTGCTTCTGTGGTGCCAGACCTATCAAGCAGGGTTGCCAGCTCCCGTTGAAAAAGCGTCAGCTCATTTTGCATCACAGGGGAGGGTAGTATTGACCCTACCTCATGTAACGCGAAAAAGAATAACGTCGGCAAAAAAACGTCAATACTTTCCGCGCCTACTGTATGTCACTCTTATGTCTAATGGTTGCCACACTATCGACCGTCAAAGATAAAAAAAAGAAAAAAGTTACCCCTTGTGGTAGAACGAAAATAGGAAAATTTTGGGGAAAAAATTATTTTCGCCAAATAACCATACAGAAATAATTAAAATCAATATTAATTATGTGCCTAGGCATGAAACAGGTTAAAGGAATGAGCATGAAAGTAAAAAAAGAAAAAAAAAGAAAAAAATCCTGCATGATAAATACCATTATATACTGAACAGTATATTCAGCCTGTCCATGATCGTCAGTATTAGGACTTTACATAGCAGGACCCGAAACTGACAACTGTCAGACATTGGTCTTTAGGGGTTAAGTGGAGAACAAGTTCAGGATAATGATGAGTGTTATGGTTGGGTCTTTCTGTTTATTTACTTATTTGCATTCAGTAACATCTGATATTACTGTATTTGGTTTTATTGTTATGGGTTGTGAAAGTGTTTGAAAGTGTCCTATACAAAACTGAACCTTTTATAAATTTATTATATATAGATCAGAATAGAGTGTTAACATGGGCGCTTGTAATCAGTCAGAAATAGAAGCCTCACACCCCATATACATTATGCGGGTAATTGTCATTCAGTATCTTTGGCATTTAGATCTGGTGATGCAGCCTTCCAGCACTTACATCACCTATATCCTTACGTCTGCCACAGCATAGGAGAGGGGGGCAGGGGGGTTATTTGTAGGGCAGCTTCTGTCATCCTAGTTACGAACCCATAGTAATAAAATAATTGGTTTAGGAGTCGTACACTTGTTGGTTTAGGAGGCTACCAAGTACCTTTTCCATACAAGATAGTTTTATGTACATGTCTGTCTATCTGTTGATCTGCAGCCAGATGTATTAATCCCATATGGGGTGGGCACAAACTAATCACCTCCATAATGCCCTGTCCCCTGCCAGTTTGCTGTCCTCCCCCCAGCTTACACTCCTAATTCTCATATACCTCTCCACTCCATCCCTCCATCTGTACAGTATTCATATAGTAGTAATTGTTATTTGTGAAATGTGATCAGTGTAATAAAAATATGTAAATAACACATGAGAGAAAAGTCAGCCATTATATGGTAAGAAAAGTACAGTAATTTGCAGCCTAATGTTGGGGGGCAAACATAGAGGCAATTCTTTTATGGGGATAAGGGACTGAATAGGGAGGCTGCCAGAGATTGAGCTGCGTGGAGAGCCACCATTAGGTGACCAAGACTGACGCTTGCAAGCATGTTGGAGACTTATAAACAATATGATACAATTTACTGGGCTAAGGCATATGGTTGTAGATATACAAATTCAGTAGATATCACAAAGGAAGAGGTGCTAGGAGGCCTCAGACTGACGAGAATACTGGCCTGATCTCTCTCTTTTGTATCAGTATGAAAAATTGGGCTATGATAGTGAAGATCCTATCACAAGTAGTTGCTTTATTCCTGATACCCTACTACTGACTTCACTTTTTACTTTGTTGATGGATAGTCAGTGTCCTTCATACTGGACAGCCTTAACTTTTTTATCACATGTCAGAAGGATGCTTTAATTTACTGTGAATATTCTTTTGTCATCATACTTTGTACTTTAAGTAAGAATAATATACTGTGTTTTTTTATAGTCAGCATGAATATTCTGTATATTTAGTAAGGAATTTTTCTCTGTTAAAGTTTAATAGTAGGTATTAATTTTAATGATAATATTCACTTTCAGTAGCCTACCCCTGCAATTCATTCATCAGTAACCCTTTAACAAAAATATTTACAGATTTCCTTAGCCACCATTCTTTTTCGTGTATTTATCTATTTTGTGTAGTTTTCCTTCAGGACAATTTGTTGCATAGAGGTTACATAAGAAGTAGTTTGTCATGTGAGAAGTATAGATTTTGGCGATAAGTTTTAGTTGTTTGCGTCAAATTTGGAATGATTTTCTCTCTCTCTCTCTCTCTCTCTCTCTCTCTCTCTCTCTCTCTCTCTCTCTCTCTCTCTCTCTCTCTCTCTCTCTCTCTCTCTCTCTCTCTCTCTCTCTCTCTCTCTCTCTCTCTCTCTCTCTCATGTAACGAAGAAGAAACCAAAGACATAGCAAGTCCTCTTAATTCCAACCTTAAGCAAAGTGGGAGTGTATTGACAGAATGAGTGAATGTTCAGAAGGGTAAAGTTCATATCCTCAGTGGTTAAAGAAGCTCCCTAACACCTCTTCTTATCCTGTTTGTTTTTGGATATATCATTTTGTACATTATGGAGAGTATGGTGATATTAGAATGATTTAAGTAACACAGAAGAGGATGGCAAGGTGTAATAAGCAATATAAAATTAATCACTTAGGAAGAGGTGTTTGGGAGCTTCCTTAACCAATGAGATTACGAGCCAAATGGGATGATATGTTTGAGGCATTGGAATTAGATTTACACAGTACGTTTAATGTACAGTACAGTATTTATCTATCTCTCTGTTCATAGCCAGACAGTATAATCCCATAAGGTGTGGTCATTTGTCCTTGAGGTAGGTGTGTTATGGGGAGGGGCATTAACCCTCTGGCAACCCACTTCCTGGCGCGTAGGGAACATGTATGAGTTGGTTATATGGTTACCATTCAGTGTTGTAAGTTGTTTCCTGACTTAAAGGAAACCATTTGGCTTGTCACTCAATGTAAACCCACCTGAATACCATGATCATAAAGTCTTGTATTATACTGTACTTTGGAAATCATTTTGTGTATTTACCTAACTGTATTTACCTAATTGCGATATACAGGAAGTGAGCTACGCTCGTGGGGTCCCGTCTCTGTTTCTCGATAAGTCAAATTTTGCTTTAAACTCGTTTAAGTTTTTTGACTGGACGATCTCTTTGTCCAGACTATTCCACAGGCCTATGCATCTATATGGAAAACTATATTTCTTGATATCCTTCAAGCAGCTTGGCTTCTTTAGTTTCATTCGGTGTCCTCTTGTAACTCTCATCCCTCCCAAACAGATCGTCTCTGTCAATTTTATCTACTCCCATCTTGGTCCTGAACACTGCAATCATGTTTCCCCTCTCTCTCCTTTCCTGTAGGGAAGGCCAATCCAGCCTTTCCAGCCTCTCTTTGTATGACAGATCTGCCAGACTGGGGACCATCTTGGTTGCTGTTCTTTGCATTCTCTCAATCTTGTTTATATCTTTCTTTTTGTGTGGGGACCACACTACTGCTGCATATTCTGATCTGGGGTGGATCATGGCCACTATCAATCTTTTCATCATTTCCTCATCCATGTAATGAAATGCTACTCTTATGTTGGTCAAGAGTTTATATGTCTCTCTAACTATCTTGTTAATATGTTTTTCTGGTGACAAACTATCCTGGACCAGCACTCCCAAATCTTTCTCTTCTTTCGCTTTTGTAATTGGTTCATTACCCATCAAATAATTCAGTAATGGTCTTTTAGTACTTTTACCCATTTCCAATACTTTACATTTTTTTGGCATTGAATTTCATTTCCCCCATCTATCTCCATGTATCCTATCCATATCCTTCTGCAGCATTTTACAGTCCTCTTCAACCCCTACCTTCCTCAAGATCTTTGCATCATCAGCAAACAGACTTTCATAACTGTTTACTCCATCTGCCATATGATTTACGTAAATCAGGAACATTACTGGCACCAACACCGAGCCCTGTGGGACACCACTTGTTACTTCCCACCATCCAGATGTCCTGTCCTTTATTACTGTCCTCATTTGTCTGTCTCCCAAAATGTCTCTCATCCATTCCAGGAGGTTTCCCTTCAGTCCTCCTATATGCTCTAATTTCCACATTAGTCTCTGATGGGGTACCTTGTCAAAGGCCTTCTCCAAATCTAAATACACACAGTCCACCCAACCATCTCTCTCCTGTAGCTCGTCAATTGCTCGTGAGTAAAAGCTCAACAAATTGGAAACACATGACCTTCCACTTCAGAAACCAAACTGACTTTTAGTCAAAATATTCATCTCTTCCAGATATTTTATCCATATATCTTTCGGGATTCTTTCGCACAATTTTGCGACCATGCTGGTTAGGGACAGTGGTCTGTAATTTAAGGGTTCTTCCATGTTTCTTCCCTTATAAATTGGTACCACATTTGCCCTTTTCCATTCCCGAGGCACTTTCCCTTATTCAAAAGAACACACAATTAAACTGTAAATCTTATCCGGCAGTTGTTCGCTGCATTCCTTCAGTACCCAAATAGAGATTCCATCCGGACCTGGGTAAGGTAATATAAAAAAGTGTAGTCTTAAGTTTTATATATATTTTTTCATCATCATCATCATCATCCAGACCTCCTTTCCCACCTTAGGGCAGGGTGAGTAGCAGCAATGTCCAGACAGCCCAAATTTGCCTAGTCCTATGGGCCACGCTTCCATTCGCTTACCATTCAAGCCCCTGGAATTCTGGCTCTATTTGATAAGCCAAAAACGTTTACCACATTCTGTGGCTTCATGTAAATGTATCCGTATTTTAACATTTTTAATATCATTCGGAGTTGTCCCCGGCAGTTGAATTTGCCCCATTCTACAGAACTTATGCAGAAGGAGTTAAGTTTTTGATTATGGTCATGACAGCTTACCAGTTCATTTCGCTGGGAAAAACATAAACTGTACCCTCGTATGTAAACCTTGCTACTAGTATAACGTACAGTTGATAAAAAACAAATTATTACACAGGCAGAGCACGATGATATTCATTATTATCATATAGCTCGTAAAGTCTGAAGATTAATTTAGTATCATCAGAATATGCATAAAATAACACTGCTGTTCAGAAATTTCAGTTGTGCAGTACTGTATATAGCATCCTTAAGAAAGGAGGTTTACCAGTGAGGGGGAATTATAATTAGTCATTTCAGAATAGCCATTATTACTGGTTTCAGATAGTTTTGCTTTTTTTTGGGGGGGGGGGTACTACAGGGGTTGGTGTATTGGAGGAGGATATTTAATTTAGACTCCAAAAATGCAGCTTGTAACACCATATATTGACTGGAGAGTCATTGCGATTGCTTCATGAAGCTTATGGATGTGGAACAGTATATTGTATAGGTGAAAGAGGAAGATGAGTGTCTGAGAGAGAGAGAGAGAGAGAGAATGTGAGGTTAAGATAGTCTGGAGAAGTTTCTGTCATGGCCATCCCCTGTTCAAAGATTCCGTTGAGGGAGTAAGACATTGGTGATGATGATTAGAAGTGGGGCATAGTCAAATTCATTGGTGCTGTATCTACCTGCACTATACCACTGCCATATACTACTTCTAAGAGGAAGTGATTATACTAATGCAGACACAGATTGGATTACCAACATTACAGAAAAAAATGAGGCAGTAAACAGTGACTTAAACTCCATTGATACAATCTTCAAAACCTAGCAAATCTTCTTGGAAAATTGTGTAGGAATTTCAAAAATGTTTGACTAACAATTGGATGGATATTTCTGTCCACAGTTGTAAGTCACATGGTGTGCAGGATTAAGTTGAAATTCTGTATGATGTGTTGGATGTTTGCAGGGTTGGAATTATGCGGATGCTCTTCTATACTCTTTTTACCTTAACTTGGCCCCGATTTTCACATTTTGTGGCATATTTCACATTGCTTAGTGGCAGAAAAAAAGACAGTGCTATGGTGCTACATCCTTTCCATAGCACTTTTTTTTTTTTGGCATGCATCATATTCTGGTGTTAATCTGTTGTTACAACTTAGCTTTCAGAATGGAGAGATAGCAATTTTAGGACAAGTTAAAGTGAATAGAGTATAGTCTGTAGAGTAAACCCTTCAGCATAGTTTTATATTACCCTGTTTACTACTACACAGTTTATCCCTTCAGTCTGCATACTTTTTTTTTTTTTTAATCAGGTTTATGCTTGCTTTCTTAATATACTGTAATTTTATTTAACTGTGGAGAGTTTCTGTTTAGGAGGGGATGGAGAACCTTAATTAACCTAATTACTAATACAGGTCCATCTTAAATTGAAGAATATTCTCAAGGATAAGAAAACTAAAGTAAAAATTGGTCAATATACTCATTACTTTAACTTGGTCTAAAATTGTCATCTCTCTGTCTGGAATTCAGAGTTATAAGAGGAGATTAATGCTACAGTACAATTCTGGTCATGAAGAAGAGCTGTGTAAAGGATGTAGAGCCATACTGTTGTTTTTCTGTCACTAAGCTGTGTGATGTAAGCTGCAAAAAGTCAAATATGTGGACCAGGTTAGAGCAAATGAGTATAGTTTGGCTGGTGACATAATTCAGTTTTTATTCTCAGTACCTTCAGATAATTTTATTCATGTCAGGTAAAACATTTTGAAGTGGAAAATTAGATATAGCCTTCATTAACCTCTAACCTACTAGAGGTTCTTCCTAACTTGAATATAATTTAGTGGACTTAGTAAAAATAAAACAAAAATGTTATTGTATTGAAAGGGTTAATTCAGCTCAGTGGATGTTAGAGAGGGGGGCCTCCATGTGGTGGCACTAATATAACCGGGTGGCTCCACTACCTGGTTACGCAAACATCCCTCATTTCCCTCCCTATACCCGCAACGGAACATGGTGGACTGCACAGGGGTAAAACCTTAGCTCGCAGAATACTGGGTTCATGTTCAGATGAGACTGGGGTTGCAGTTACTACTACTGCTGCTACCATCACCATTAAACTTAGAGGAAACCTCAGACTGAAGGGGTTAAATTGTACAGATAATCTCCAGTTTATATAGGTTTCCTTATGAATAACTCAACTTTCCTTGGTCTCAATTAATTGCATATAAATATACCTTTGTGTGTACGTCTAGAATTGTCTTTCTTTCTCTTTAGACTCAGGTTTTTGAGGGTACTTTTCTTTAGATTTTTTTACACTCAGGAGTGTTTTGTACAGTAGTGTTTTCAAGTTCATGATTACAAGTGAAGGGATGTTGGAGTATATCATATGTATCAGTATAATTTTGTACAGTTTTTCCTTAGTTCCATTTTACAATAGTGTCTTGATTAATTGAAGGCCTTGTCCACGCCAAATGCTTGGTGGCGTAGTTGAGAGTTCTGTGTCACTGTAACCCATAGACATTCTCCCTTGCACCCACCTGTGTCCAGTGAGGCCATGTCAATAAGTTACAGAAATGCAAAACTCCCACTTATGGCATTAAGCATTTGAGGTAGGTGGGTGGGCATTCTGCATCACTGTAACACATAGGAGTTCTTGCCTGCACTCACACACATCCAATGGGGCCACTTCTATGAGTTACAGAGATATAGAACTTCCGCCCACACCTCCCTGAACCATTAAGCATTTGGTGTGGATGCAACGTAACCCTTTATATTAGTAGGAGACTGCCTGTATCTGTAGGTAGCTGCTATCCTTTTCTTATTAATCTTCTTAACAATCCATTCCCCCCTTTTAAAGGCCTAACAATGGTTATGGTGACTTAGTTCGTCACCAGACCCCCAGGTATGATTCTCTTCTTTCTCTCTCTGCTTTGTGAACTTGATGTTGTTATATATATTTTGTGTCACTGTTTCTTGCAAGTAGGTAGGTGTTTAAGTCTCTGTATATATTTTGTGTCTCTGTTTCTTCTGAGTAGATAGTTATTTTAATTCTTTATGTATTTATGTGTCATGACTCCCTTTCAGTTCATGTCTCCCCATTTGTCTCCAGTCTTTGCCTCCTGTACAGTACATCTTTCCAAATCCAAACTGCCAATTTCCAAAAACCTCCACTTGACTTATTCTCTTTCTTTAGCGTCACTCCCTCACAGTCAGTGCATATTTGAAGACCAGTTATTTTTTCACAAGTATAACAACAGATGAAATATTAAGATCAGATTGTTTTCATCCAGCAGAGGTCGCTCACCCATTTCTGCTCTGCATATGGTCAGGTGTTGTCAGTCTGGAGGATACATTTGTCTCGTAACCAAGGAGACTCATCCCTACCTCATAACAAAAGGTCATGGCATTTCACACAAACACGATTTAGTACTGAAGTAGGGAGAGTGGGCCAGTTCCCTCAGGTGAAAATGAACCTGCAAGTTAATTAAACCTGCTGTATTATTACCAGCTACTTCATTGCATTTACTGTTCATGGCACTGTAGACAATTTTTTACTTGAGTTTTCATTATTACCATTACGATTTCTTTTCCTAAATATGTATTCCAGTTTTCGTATACCATTGGATCCAGCCAGTTTGGATTTGAGTGTTTGTACTGTACTAATTATGTGTTCAGAGATGTAGTTTAGGACCTGTGTTCTCGTTGATTAAGGAAGCTCCCTCAAACCTTTTCCTAAGCGAGTTATTTTGCTTATTGCACCCTTCTGCCCTCTTCTGTGTTATGTAAATCTTTGTAATATTGCCATACTCTACATAAATAACATACAAAAGAATGTTAACCAGCCATATACACAAACAAATCACAAAGGAAGAGGTGTTAGGAAGCACAAATCATTCCATATTGCCATTCTCTGCATAAATAACCAAAATGATATTGACGTAACCACTAACCAGCCACTCTGCATATAAATCACCAAGGGAGAGGTGTTCAGAGCTTCTTTACTTGATGAGAATGCCAGCCTAGGTATCATACAAGGCTTCTTAACACCTCAGCTGTTTATATTGCATAGTACACCTGAAAAAATAAATCCATAAGGAAGAGTTATTAGGGACCCTCCTTCCCAGACAGAAATGCCGGCCTAGGTGGCATATGAGGCTTCTTAGCACCTCCTCCTCAGCTATTTATTTGGCTCAGTACACCTGGGCAGTATATTCTGTGTTACATGTAATTTTGTCCTTATATAAAGCTTCTCATCCACCCTACTAGGCAATTTCCCCCTAAACCTTAACCTACAGAAGTTCAAGTCCAACTGGTATTTTTATTATTATTATTATTATTTAATGGATGGAGGACACCTGGTCTGGTATAAGTTTTTTTTTTTTCTGTATTTAGTGTGGTTTTCCTCTGTTTATTTTCTGTAAAAAAAAAAAAAAGTGATGTGGGGATGGCTTAGTATTATCAGTGTCCGTCCTGCAATGTTTATTCATTTCCTACTTCCACTACTGCACCCAGGCCCACACCAGCAGACTGAGCCATACCCATAACACATTAGATACCATTGAGTTTATTATGAAATTTTATGTATGGATTGCCCTGTATATGTCACTGTAATATCAAAACAGTATACTTCATTAATACATATAAGATACTGAGGTGTAGTGTATATAAATACTGTATATCTATCTGTCTATTTATCTGTGTATATATCTATTGCCAGATGTTTTAATCCTGTAAGAGGTGGCCACAAACAGATCACCTTCATGTTGCCCTTTGCTGTTAAGCCACCCTCCCTCCACCTTACACACCCCTCTCTCATATATCTCTCCTCCATCTCTCCATCTTGTCCGTGGTCTCCCCCTCTACTTCTCACATACACTCTTCTAGTCAGTCTCATTCTCCACCCCACAACCCATTTTGTCATATATCTCTTCACTCCATCCATCTCATCCTTGGTCTCCCCCTCTTTCTCTGTCCCTCCATCACACTCACATACACTCTCCTAGTCAGTCTCTCTTTCTCCACCTCACAACCCATTTTGTCATTTATCTCTCCACTCCATCCATCTCATCTTTTGTCTCCCACTCTTTCTTTCCCCCTCCACCACGCACATATGCTCTTCTAGTCAGTCTCTCATTCTCCATCCTTTCCACTTGGTCAGAATAATAAATGATGCAGAGTAAATATTGATAACGCAAGACACGAGAAGTCTCCAGGTGTGGTGGAAGTGGAGCATTTGAATCACCCTGTATTTAAAATCATCATACAGTTAGACTCAAAACAGTTAAAATTTACCAGCATTAACCCCATATGTCTAAGATGACTTTTATTATTTTATTATTATTATTATTATTATTTTGCATTTATCTATCTATAGCCTGGCACTCTACTCCCGCAAAGGGTGGCCGCAGACAGAACGCCTCTAAGTTGCTCTGTCACCCACCATTTGACTGCCCTCTCTCCAACTCACTCCTCCCTCCCTCCTATATATTTAACTTGACATTATTTACCTTAGGAGATGCCTTGTGTGCTGAAGAGTTGAAAGTATTAATTAGTTTTTAGCATTTATGGATGGGTTTTATCACACAGTTAATTTGCCTTTATTCAGGGTTAGGATAATACGCTTCTTTGACCACATGCATATTATGCTTAACAGTTGAGGAGGACATAGAAAAACTCACATAAAATGCCCAATAGTAGAGGTGGGCATTAAAAACCCACTCACATAATATGCTTAACAGTAGAGGAGGATATAGGTAGCCAGAATGAATGAGTAGTGCTTCTCCATTCTTCATGTCAATTATTAGCCGTGGCTCAGTGAGTTAGAGCACTCTGCTCTGGCCGTAGGGTCGGAGGATCGAATCCACCCAAGGGTCATTGGTAGACATCAGGAAGGGCATCCGGTCATAAAATGCTACACGCTCCAATCCAAAAAGGCCGACGCATGCAAGCATGTTGCAGCCTTCAAAAACAAAACGAACGAAACGATGGAGCAGTGACCTGTTGAAGAATGACACCAATATAGATTGTTAGGTGAAGGATGACAGTGTGTGTGCGTGTGTGTGTCTGGATAGGTGAGTGTGGGTTTGTGTGGGTAGGTGTGTGTGAGTGTGGGTGTGGGTGTGTATGGGTAGGTGGGTGTGGTTATTTATGGGTAGGTAGGTGGGTGTGTATGGGTAGGTGGGTGTGGGTGTGTATGGGTAGGTAGGTGTGGGGGTGTATGCGTGAGTGTGTATTGAGAGATATATAAAAAAAACATGACCTTTTCCACCTTATAAAACAGCGTATAAAAAGAAGACGTTGAGCTCAGGAAGATAAAAAATACACCAAACCACACACGCTCCAGGAAACAGCTCGAGGGAAGAAAAAATAAAAATAAACAAAGAAATAGAAAGTCAAGGACTCTGTTGCCTCAGTTTAGATATACTGGTACAAGTATATAAACTATCTAGCCATCTTTCACATTATTTACCTAGTACTGTCCAAGAGATATTATTACACATTTACTGTAGTTTCTTATACCCCAAATTACTGTAATTGTCATATTCATCTTAGTAATGCAGAAGACTTTAAATGATTATAGAACAAAAGTAACAGTCAAATAGAAGTCTGTAAAATATGATAGTAAAAATAATGGATGGAAGGTGTTGAATTATTATGATAGTAAAATTAACAGCACTTAACATTGCTCTGATAATGACTTGGGAAAAAAAAAAGGCAGAAAAACTTCATGTTATTAATTGTCTCATGTATACATCAATGTCTTCACCCAGAACCTGTTTCTTATATGGCCTTGTGTGGAAAATTTGCCACAGGATTCTTTTTTCCCTCCTCCTCATAATCGTCATCATAATTACTCTGTAAATTGAGCACTCTGCAGAGCACCACATGTTGGTGTAGTGGAGCCTGATACATCAGAAAGAAAAGAAAGAAAGGTAAAGTCCAAAAATAATGCAGAGGAAGACAGTATAAGTAGAACTATCAGCAGAATGCACATAGATGTGGACCATCCATCCATCTATTCATTCATTATTCAAACATTTCAGAAATCATTTATCCATGCATACATTCATTATTCAAACATTTCTAAAGCCATACATCCATTTATTATTCTTTCATTTATTATCCAAATATTTCTAAAGCTATACATCCATTCATTCAACCATTTCAAAACTCTCTGCACGACCCAACAGTCAGTTTTGCTCGCATAACACTGCTTCACATGACTAAGTTACCCTCACAATGCTTGTTGAGTAGAGGCCACCCTGTCATCAGTCAAGTTCAAAAAGGGTTGAATCCTTTGTCCTTTGGGGTTTTGTACATACTTCATGCACTCATTTCTCAGTTTATTTACTAACATTTTTATTGATTTAACTTTTTTTTTTTTTTTTACACAAAATTGTCAGTACGATCCTTATTGTACAGCATGTATGTTAGGAAATATCATAATACCTGTAATAAGTAGCTATTGACATCTTACCCAAATTTAGTTACTGTATCTTAAATAGTGTACAACCTGAACTGTAACAACCAGGTGCACACTACCACCTTCACCTGTAGTCCACATATGATGGGTTAAATATAGATGAAGTAGTGTATGGTGTATCAGTGGATGTTACTGTAGTCTGTTGTTTGAACCTTGTAAGTATGTACTGCTAAGGGTTGCAACAACAGTAGTAGTAATGATGATGGTGATAATAATATTAATAATACTATGGCTAGTTTTATTATTGTATTGATATATATGCAGTAACCTGGTACAAATGAGGTTGCTGATCAGAAGTAATAATAATGTTATCCGATTTTATTTTTGCATAGCTGATATGCTGTATATACAGTATTATCGTATTTATACACATGCTGATCCAGTCACCCATAAAATTCTTACCTTGTCAAGGCTGGAATATCATCAGTGCAGTGTACAGAGAGAGACATAGGTATCTATCCAAATTTGAACGAATACTGTACATAAAAAAAAAAAAAAATCATCTGAAACACACACTAATAGAGATGTTTTTTTTTTTTTTCCGCTGTGTTTCACCTGTTGTACATTTCCTTCAGACAGAATAGGAATTTCTCTGACTGTACATGCATGGCAGCAGTAACCCAGGGAACATTCCTTCACCATAAGAAATCACATTTTAACTGAGATTTGTTTTTGTCTGAGCAAGAAAAATTCCAAGGTTTCAGCAGCTTTTTGTTACACCCTCCACTGCCATTGTTACATACAGTTTTTACAGACTTCCTTTTTATTGATTTACTTTTTATTTATTTTTTGATTTCTTTATTACACAGTCTAGAAGGGAATGTGTACTGTACTTAGTGAATTACACGAAGAACTATACCTGTTTTCCTCACAGTGGCCCAGATTTTTGTCCTCTTGCAGATTATTTCACGTAGCTCAGTGGCAGAATAAGACAGTGCTATGGTTCTACATCCTTTCCGTAGCACAGTATCATGTTCAAAAGTTATTCTACTGCTACAGCTGTGCATTGAAATGGATAGATGGCAGTTTTAGACCAAGTTGTTTATACTGTAGTCGTGTATAGGCATAAATTTAAGCCTTATTGCTGTTGTAAAATATGTACGGGCTTTCTTTAACTGGTTGGCATAAAATTTCTGTATATCTGTGTATCACTCTATCTGTAGTCAGTTGTGTTAATTCCAGAAGGGATGGCCACAAATGAATTGCCATAACATTGTCATCCTACATTAACATCCACACTTTCTCTCCTTTTCCCAGAACATATTCTCACCTCACCACAATTTGTTTCCTTCTTCACACTTTATCCATTAACATGCATGCTTCTTACATCTATCCTTAACACTTCATCCCACAGTAACATCCACACTTCTCACTCCTCTCCCGAGAACATATCCACACTTTTCCTCCTCACTTGTTTCTTTCACATTTCATCCACTTCAGTGTCCACACTGTGCTTCACTCACACATTAACTCTTTATGTTTTTATGCAGTTGGGTGTTTGCTGTATGTTAACACCAAATGGTTTTATTTAACTGAGAGGAACCCTAACCATCAGAGACTCTCAGGCTATCTCAAGGCACACTTTTTTTTTCTTTTCTTTTCGTTTTCTTTTTTTCCTCACACTTAGGAATTTCAAGTATATCTCAGGTAATTCTTTTCTCTTGGTGCATTTGGGTATTTGATATAGGCTACACCCGATTTTTAAATTCAATCACAAGAAATCCTCGTATTTGAAGTATTAATCATCGCACTCTTCCCCACAGCCCCAAAAATCCCGAGGGCCTGACGTCGCTATGGGTGGGCAATGTGCTCCCGGAGGTCACCGAGAAGATCCTGACTCAGCTTTTTGCCAAGTAATATCTTTTACTTTGTGTCTGTTTACATTCAGGTTACGATATAGTTGGTTAAGTATTGCTGGTGCTTTGGCCTGTGTTCATGTTGGTTAAGGAAGCTCCCGAATACCTCCTCCATACTGATTTATTTTTGGATGTGGGTGGTTAATACTGTATCCATTTGATGTTATTTATGCAGAGGATGGTGATATTAGAAGGACTTTTGTAACACAGAAGAGGATTGTAATGGGTAAAGGGTAATAAGCCAAATAAGTTGCTTAGGAAAAGATGTTAGGGAACTTCCTCAGCTGATGAGAGTACCAATATTGTTTTGGATTGCCACAGTGACTCTGGTTGAAGTAAATTAAACTGTAATTTGGTGTAGTTTGTTATTGTCAACATTTACTTGCCATGTTGTGTATTTACTGGCAGGTGTATGGTTTGTTTCTCCCCTCTCCAGACAAGGTCACATTTCCAGTGTGCAATTTATGAGAGGAAAGTATTTTACCCTTGTGAACAGTTTTATTGTGGTAGGTGGTGGCGACTATCATCCACTCACTTGATGTAGTGCTGCCTACTTCTTCCTTAGCCTTTGTCACTCTTTTTCTGTGCCTGCCCTCCTCTCTTCCTATTTCTCCCATCTTTCCTGTCACTTCTTATTGTTTTTCTTTCCTTTACAGGTGGCTTTACATAGAGTGACAAGCTAAATGGTTTCCTGTAAGCCAAGAAACCATTTATAACGCTGTGTGGTAACCGTATAACCAAACCATACGTGCTCCCTATGTGTCAACAAGTGGGTTGGTGGAGGGTTAGTGCCCCTCCCCGTAAAACAAATAACTCATGGCCACCCCCTACGGGATCATGGCGTCTGGCAATAGATAGATAGAACAGTTTTAAATGACGATGGACCTTACACTGTGTTCTGTGTTTTTGTTTATTTACTTTTATGTCTATTTTATTTTTATTTTTTTAATTTGCATTCCTCTGCAGACAAGGCCACATTACCAGTTGCTGAAGAAGGGTATTCTGCCTTTGTTGAATGACCATATACTGTACTTCTGTATTTTTATTTATTTATTTATTTTTATTCCTTCGCAGACAAGGCCACGTAACCAGTGTGCGGTTGCTGAAAGAAAAGTATTGTGCCTTTGTAAACTACCAAGACAAGGCTGCAGCAGGGCGGGCCATGGAGCATCTGCAGGGGCATGAGTTGTGTGGCCAGCGTCTCCTTATCAAGTTCCCCGACAACCCCATCACCACGTCCCTTCACACTGCAACCACGAGAAAGACTAAGGCCATGCAGAATGGCATGAAAAAGTAGGTGTGTTATATGTAGAGAGATAGATGATACATTAGCATCTTGAGAAAATAGATAAGGAGTTAATGCAGCCCATCACCACCTCCCTTCACACTGCAGCCACAAGAATGACTAAAGCTGTGCAGAGTGGCATGAAAAAGCAGATGTATTATGTGCAGGAAGATAGATGATATATTAGCACCACCAGAAAATAGGTAAGTAGTTAATTATGACCCTATCACCACTTCCTCCACACTCCAGCCACAAGGAAGACCAAAGCCGTACAGAATGGCATGAAAAATTAGATGTATTATGTGGTGAGAGAATGGAAATGATAAATTTATTACATTAAAAAGATCATAGCAGTGTAAAAACAGAGGTCAAGCCGTACAGAATGGCATGAAAAATTAGATGTATTATGTAGTGAGAGAATGGGAATGATAAATTTATTACATTAAAAAGATCATAGCAGTGTAAAAACAGAGGTCA